>MJUU01014297.1:4770-89657 GCA_002080025.1 Modiolus philippinarum | reverse complement strand
TGAAATATCTGTTGGGTAACTGATTCTTTAGTATCATCTTTTAAATCAAAAGATTAATTTTATAAAAACCATGGTATGTTTTCCGGGGTATGTTACTTTGTTATTCTCGAATAGTAGTATAAAATCCGTCACACATTGATTGCGTACATAACACAAAAGTTGCCATGAAACAGAAATCAAGAATGGTCAGCAAATCCAATTGCACACTATAATCGAAAGAGGGACAACTCTTTCCAAAATTAATATCTACATGCGAGATATTCAACTGGAATTATTTGATACAATGGCAGTATTAATTGATACGTAATATTTATTATATACTTTTAATAACATGAATAATATTACAAATGGGCGATAATAATAGGAAGCTATAGGTAAATCAAATACCCAGTGTCGCAGAGTGTCTAGAGCAGTGAGAACAAATGGCGTAGTAATATAGACACAGGTAAATAAGAGCTTAAATAAAATTAAAACATTGCTCCTCGGCATATACAAATAAAAAAACATTTCATCATTCCATTGGGTACAAAAAGATTTATAAACTGCCGTTAAGTCACCGTTAAAAAATAATACAATACGGCACTATATTTGCACATGAATATAACGGTAGTTAGGTACCAAAGATAGTAATAACTCACGTAGGATATTATGCCGGGATTCCAGTTATGAAAATGTAAGAGTTATTTCCCTTTTCGAGATAGTATACCCGAAATCTAAATCGCAATAGTTTAAAGAAATTCTATTATAATCGTGAATTTAATTACAGAAAAATTGTCAGACATTACCAGATTACGTTAACTGAAACAAATAGTAATTTAAAAAAAAAATCGTAAAATGAGATAGTTATTTATGTTTTTTTTTTATCTTACCGGTTTCGGTCTCGGGAAACGAGAGGTTATGTCTGCACCCCACTGTATCAATGCTAGGGTTTTTGGCTCTCCTTACTATATATTACCTTGAATGGCGATGCGTTATTGAGTTTTTCTGCCCGGCACCTTAATTTGGTTCAGGGGCTCCGGTTAGAGCTGCCAGGCGCGTCCCAAGCTGTTGGATAGGTGAATGACCAGTTTAAAAACGAAAGGCCCTACCGCAAACCATAGTAGTAAAACCGTGTGGAGAAACACCAAGTTCAATGCAATATAAAGACCCCTTCCAGACTCACTCGGGGTTGTATTGAAGGCTTAATGTCCTTTCGTAGTTTTCTGAGCTGCAAGGCGAGTGCCCAGATGGTGAATAGGGAATATCCTATCTTTGCAGAATCTGAAAAGCCTGATTGCGAACCATTGAAGCGAAACTGTGTAACGAAAAGCCACGCTCTGTGCAGTATAAAGATCCCCTATTTTCCTAAAGAAAGCTGAATCATTGTCGTCGTTCAGTGGGTGAAGGTCACCGTCCGTATCTATTCCTTCCAGTTGCAATCAAATTGCGTTGCCCCGGTTATTCCGTCAACCTTAATTTCTTTCTTCTTTTACTTGTATCCACAAGTTATGTTAGAATAACTAATTACCGAAGCTACTGTGAATTTATTTTCTGCATATGCGCATTTCGACAACTTATGTCTCTTCAGATAAAATCTCAAAGATGTTAAAAACTGAGAGAGAACAAATAACCAATAAGATCTAGATGTTAAGCCAAAATCAGTTGGAAGAAATGTCAAGCTCTCTGTAAGTTAAAGAACCCTTGTAGCAAGCTCTTTTTTAGTAGGCCTTGGGGGATTGGCTACAAAGCTAGATCCCTCGTCCCGTTTCGATTTCCCCTTACCCTTTCCACATCCCAATATGATTATTTATTGACAAACTTGTTCTCGTCTTCATAATGCTGAAATATTGCTGAGTATACGTTTAACAATACCATGGAAGTACTTTTATTCATGGACATAAATTTTCGTGGTTTTCATAAATATCAATGTTTCGCGTTTGGTTAAATTCGTTGTTTCAAACTCAACACATTAAAAATCTATTGAAAAATTGAATTTGGTTGGAACTTTTAGTTCTTTGTTTTAGCGAATCACGAAATCCACGAAAATTAGAACCCCCACGAACAATAGTACTTTCACAGTATTCAATCAGAAAATCAATCTTTTACTTTTATAATAACTTGTTCTCTTCCTGATATACATTTGTTTTTATTGTAGCTGAAATTATGCTCACAAGAAGTTTAACTATAATGTATCAATCAATAAATTTTCTCCCCCTACCAATTCCTCCCTTTTTCCATGGCAGTACAAACTCGTAGCCCCAGTTGACCCTTCCGCTTTAATTTCTTTCTTCTTTTACTGTATTTTGTTTTAATTGATTAAATTATTCTCACCCCGATATAGCTGAATTTATTTCTAAATGGACGTTAAAATCTAGTTATTCAATCAATTGATTTCATCGAGCTTTGACAAAAGATAAAGACATGACGACAAGAGACTTTTTCTTCTGATCAGGAAATTAATTAAAACTACTAGTGATTATATACTCCAAATGAAGAACAATCAAAAAGTTATGTTCATGCGTAAGACTTGAGTGGTGTAAGCACTTAATATAATAAAAATTAATAACATTTATTACACGGAAAACGGCATTATTGAAAGCTTTAAAAATTACTACTTTTTTACAGAAATGATGTCTTCACTTCAATTTTAAAGGTATCGATATAATAGCAGAAGTGATTTTTTGTAATTTAAATATGGTGATGTAATAAATGTAATAGTTAATCATTTACTTTTGACCAAATAGGTATAAATTTGTTCGTGTAATTATATAAGAATTATTTTTAGCAATGAATCTGGAAAACTGTTGGATTCTTGTTTTGTTAGTTAAGCATCGAATGCTGCATATAACAATGTTCTCCAGAAAGTAATAAGATTTAGATCTACACGAACTGGATTTAAACATATGTTTTTTCACCCACAAAATAAGGTCAATTTAATGAGAATTTCGTGTTCCACAAACCTTAGAATCTAATTATATACAATGTCTTCAAGTTATTGTCCTTGTTTTCACCTATCAATTGCAATAGCTACAGAGTACAAATTTATAGGAAAATTGATGGATACACTACTAGCTCAGCGTGAAGACAAGAGATATCAGTAAAATTTGTCAACAACAAAACCATATATTTCTGCTTAGAAAAACAAGTCTAAAAATTTTAGTTTGTGAAATATTTCCTTGGTACTGACAAAGAAAAAATCAGATTATCCATTCGTAACGAAATATGATCTTTTATGAATATTGGATCACCATGATAGTGCAGGCTTCGTACATTATGATCTCGTCTGCTCGTATGTATCCTGTGTCACTATAAAGTGTCCTGTTATTTCTAATATTTACTCTTCTTCCAGACAAGACTGGTACAATCGATTTGCTGATGTTGATCTGAGCGAATGGTTTGATCTACATCCTGGCAAACTTGCCTCAGTGAACATATGTCTAACCGCTCTAGAAGCCGTTTATCTCATCTTCCTCTATCGAATACTTAAATATTTCACCTTTGGTCGTTAGATGATTTCGGATAAAATGGATTTCATTTTTTCTGTTTAGGGCTGAACCATGAATGAAAAAATGCGTCTGCCTATCTCGGCCAACTTTGTGTCCCTTCATTTTAGATGAACGTGAAACATTTGAACTAAAAAATTCAAAACATTAGTGAGCCGATAGTGGACAAATAATAAAAAGACCAAAAACTAATGTCAATATATATACGACATTTTTGTGCTTTTTATAAACTTCCAATCTGGGTGCAGACATCCGCTGCATTACATGGCCAAGTGTTTGTTTTATTATTGGGGATGCTTCGTCACGTAGAAATTCATAAATTAGGACCACGTTGTTCAAGGTATTTTGAATATTGATTATCATTTCGGAAAGCATTTTAAGGATATCCCTCACCGTTCTTCTCCATCACATCACAAATAAATCTCGAAGAGAACAAAAAAATAAATAAATAAAAAAATAAAGTTCATCCTTAGTAATTTCGGCTATAATAACACTCTTATTTGACTGTGGACTCCTCTTTGCAGTTGAATTCCGTGCTGTTATCTACTTGTTGAACGTTTACATTGTACAACAAATTTAAATTTTTTGTGTTGTCAGCAGCACTAAAAGTTGCATGTACAGATGGGTGCAGACGCAACGTTCTAAAAAGTGCAATTAAAGTGAACCTGAAGTTCACTTTTCAAGTGCACTTCGCGCTCTCTTGGCTGTCGCGAAGTTCACTTTTTTGGAATAGGTATAGCTATTCCATGACAGGTATTATCGCACTTGAAAGCTGTCGCGAGTATCACTACTTAAAACGAGGTTATCCTATATATATATAGTTTTAAGTAATAAAAATATATTATGTATTCATTTTGAAACTAAAGTTAAGCAGTTGTTAGCAATTCTATAAATTTGGTCTTGATTCAACAACTGAGAACATTTCTTGATGCAATGAATTTATAATTATTTTTGATGCATATACTAAACAGTCTGATTCTTAGCACAATGTCATGATTAGTCAATTAAACAAGGGATGGGTTCGACTTAAGTTTCAATGGAAAATACTATGAAAACAAGGAGAAACGAACATTAAGCCAAAGTAAAACCAGAGAAATGTATTAACTATAATACAATGTTGTTTATAAAATGTTCTCTATAAAATCGTCATAAAAATGAAATTAAAGTATTTTAAATACTAGATCGCTTTATAAACAGTTTCAGAAAGTTAAATTCAACTTTACAAAGTTAAATTCAACTTTACAAAGTTAAATTCAACTTTACAACATCAAGCCATGGCTTACAGTGACATCAATGATGATTATTAATATTGGTGAAATTTACATTACTTTCCGGATTGCAAAATAACATGGAAGCACAAGAGTTCTGTTTTCGAAAATTCATGAAATCAACTAGGAACCAACCAATTTATGTTTGAGGGGAGGAGGCTTGGATACCAAAGCCAAGGAATGTTCCTTAACCACTATACATGTTAATTCACCTTAAATAAAGGGTCAGTGTGAGCTATTGACATCATTTGGAGTTCGTTGTCCGTCCGTTAACTTTTCACATTTTTATCTTCTCTCTGAAACAACTGAAGCAAATTCAATAAAATTTTACAGGAATCAGATATGGAAGGTCCTTTACAATAATTTATTATTTCGTTCCGATCTGATAAAAACATGACCGCCAGCGAGGAACTTTGGTTTAACTTTGGACCTTATTGAAAAAATCACATTTTCATCTTCTCCTCTGAAACCGCTGAAGCAAATTCAACTTAACTTTACAGGAATAATGTACTCAACGTCCTGACCGATGATTGCTCATTTCATTTTGATCCAATAAAAAACATGGCCAGCACGGAACATAGTTAAACATTGGAACCTATGAGAAAAATCACATTTTTTATTTTCTCCTCTGAAACCACTGAAGCAAATTCAACCAAACTTTACAGAAATGATGTACTAAAGGTTTTTCATTACGACTGCTTATATCGTTCCGAACCCATTAAAACATGGCTGCTAGAACGGTACACAGTTTAACATTGTATATATAGAAAAATCATAATTTCATCTCCTCCTCTGAAATTACAGAAGCAAATTCAACAAAACTTTACATGAGTCCTTAACAAAGATGCTAATTTCGTTCGAATCCGATAGAAAAACACGGCCCCTAGCACGGAACATAGTTTAACCTTAGATTCTGAGGGATTATCACATTCCATCTATTCTTCTGAAATCACTGAACCAAAATCAGCCAATCTTCACAGGAATTATGTACAAAAGGTCCTTAACAGAAATTGCTCACTTCCCTCCGATTCGATAAAAACCATGGCTATCAGCACAGAACATAGTTTCATATTGAACCTGGAGGAAAATAACATTGTCATCTTCAAATGTAACCAAACTTAGCAGGAATGATGTATGAAAGGTTACTAATAAAGACTGCTCATTTCGTTCCAATCCCATAAAAGAGATTGCCGCCAGAGCAGAACAGTTTTAACATTTGGGAAATTCACATTTTCATCTTTTCATCTGAAACCAATGAAGCAAATTCACTCAAACTTAACAGGAACGATGTATGGAAGATCCATAACTAAGATTGCTAATTTTGATCTGATTTGATATAAAAGTATTGCGGCAAGCGCTGAACAAAAGATCCTATGGGAAAATCGTCATTTAAATCATTTTACTCTGAAACCATTGAAGCAAATTTAACTTAACTGTATTGGAGTAATTTATGGAAAGATCTTAACAAAGAATACTTATTTCAATTGATTCTGACAAAAACATGTGGAGAAAATAAGACCTTATAGGAAAAACATTTTTGGTCATAAGCAAAGGCATTACTTAGAAGCATCTTTGTCAGGTGAGCGATACAGGCTCAGTATATCAGCCTCTAGTTTTTTTTTTAATTTTTAACGATAGATCATAATGCATACCTTAAAAGAAATGTAAAGGGAAAACTGAAATATTTTCAAACTTTTTCATTGTCATTGTAAAACATTTTGCGCGCTCAAACGAAACGTTGTTGACATGGATCACTTTGTTATTACATTTGTATGGTCAGATTAATCCTATTACTATATATTTTCCCCGACAAATGTCATCTTACGTAACACAATGAGCATGGTAGTATAAAGATAAGCCAGGGATAAAAAAGTCAAAGTGTCTCTAAAATAATTTCAAAATACATTAGAGTGATAAATGATGACAAGTTTTACAAGTAGAAAACATACTGTAATTAAGAAGTCAAAAATCCCCACGTCAGAAATAAATGTATAAATGGTACGAGATTAACATATGTTTTATTTAACGCATTTTAGGTCACTTTGAAAATATCTTAGATTGTGATTCCTTCCTGCACCAATTCTTTTCAGCCGCAAAAAAAAAAAAAAACAAAAAAATCAGCGTTTTGATTTTTAACCAATTCTGTTAATTTTCTTTTATAATTAAGCGTTTTTCATTAATTTCTTTTAAATAATCCCCCCCTCCCTCTTAGCTTTTCAAAATGGTGAATTAGAATTTTGGAATTCCATCTTTTGCCAAAAGTAACATCATGGTGTAGTAGTGTCAAATAAGACAAAAATATTAAATTGCATCGAATTGTTTGAAACAAAATTTATAGTAGTGTGAACAATATATGAGAAAAGCTACATTGAAGTATGCAAACATCAGTTAAAATGTAAAATTAATGTTCAATGAATATTTTGCTGATGGAATAAGGTTAAAAAGAAATAGACAGAACAACCAACTTTATCAATGATTCAAAATATAAACCACAGCAAAATTCTACATCATCTGAAATCAAAGGGTGTAATTTTTCAAATGTCCTCATTTAGTGTCAATCCCGGTGTTTCTAGTTACGTTTTTTGTTGGAACTTTTGATCTTAAATAATTACAAGGACTTACTAAATGAATCCGCCCAATGAAAGTAAAAAAAAATAACATCAACAGAAAAGCGGTGACAAACAATAATATCGATAGCAATGAAATGAATAAAATCAACAAAATACCGAGGTTACTTTAAATTTATTTTCCTTTAAGTTTGAATATTTCTGATTTTACCACGGGTCGGCCCTTTATGCCGATTATTTTACCCTTAACTGCTCGGAAAAGATGAAGTTTTCCGAAAAATCTGATGGATATTCGCTATGTTATTTTTTGTAAAGGATCATGACAAAAATTTCCATGAAAATAAAATCGAACTAAAAAAAATGAGATTTGTTCCTTAACGGACCAATTTCAATGATATGATTAAAAGCATATTCGTTAATTGAAAAATTGCTCAAGAGCACACGAAAAAGGTCAAAATCAATATATTAAAAATTATTCAAACAAATTAATTTGATAAACATGATAAGAGTTATCTCTCTTTGTATAAAATAAGGCCATAACATAATTTCAGACTCGTATATAGCTTAGATCTGCGATGGCAGCGATCTTGTATTTTTGTTGGCACTCAAATCATAATTTAGTAGAGTTTAATTAAATTTCAATTCCTAATTAGAATTTACAGGATTTATGAATCTTGTTTCCAGTTACAGCAGTTTTCATGATTTTTTTACCAATAGGGCTCAATGTTAAAACCAAAAACAGCCATGGCGACCATCTTGGATTTTTACCCCTTTAAAAATACTTAAGACTTTATAGCATGGATTGCACTAAGTCGATGAATTGGTACTACTTGATTTGGCCTCTTGATGCAATAGTTCTGTTAATGAGTACTTTTTTCTGCTAGCTTTATATATCATTCGATTCTATTGCTTCTGATGAGAGGTTACTCCTTGCACCACGTGTGCAGCATAACGAAATGAAAAACAAGAATTATGCAACATGAGTAATTTGTATTTTTTAACTTAATCTCAGCAAACACTAAAACGTTAATGTAACATTAGACTAACGTTGCATTTAGGTTATGCTTACGTAACATCATAACGTTATAAAAACGTCATTTTGTGGACTCCGATCAACGTTAGGTTAACGTATCTTGTTACGTTAGATTCAAATGTTAAACAAACGTTACCCTAATGTAACATCATAATGTTACATAAATGTCATTTTGTGGACTCCGATCAACGTTACGTTAACGTATCGTGTTACGTTAGATTCAAATGTTAAACTAACATTACACCAACGTAACATCATAATGTTACTTAAATGTCATTTTGTGGACTCCGATCAACGTTAGGTTAACGTATCTTGTTACGTTAGATTCAAATGTTATACTTACGTTACACTAATGTAACATCATAATGTTACTTAAATGTCATTTTGTGGACTCCGATCAACGTTAGGTTAACATATCTTTGTTACGTTAGATTCAAATGTTAAACTAATGTTACCCTAATGTAACATCATAATGTTACATAAATGTCATTCTGTGGACTCCGATCAAGGTTAGGGTAACGTATCTTGTTATGTTAGATTCAAATGTTCTAAGGTTACACTAACGTAACATCATAATGTTACATAAATGTCATTTTGTGGACTCCGATCAACGTTAGGTTAACATATCTTGTTACTTTAGATTCAAATGTTAAACTAATGCTACCCTAATGTAACATCATAATGTTACATAAATGTCATTTTGTGGACTCCGATCAACGTTAGGGTAACGTATCTTGTTACGTTAGATTCAAATGTTATAATGTTACACTAACGTAACATCATAATGTTACATAAATGTCATTTTGTGGACTCCGATCAACGTTAGGTTAACATATCTTGTTACTTTAGATTCAAATGTTAAACTAATGCTACCCTAATGTAACATCATAATGTAACATAAATGTCATTTTGTGGACTCCGATCAACGTTAGGTTAACATATCTTGTTATATTAGATTCAAATGTTAAACTAATGTTACGCTAACGTAACATCATAATGTTACATCAATGTCATTTTGTGGACTCAGATCAACGTTATGTTAATGTACATGTATCTTGTTACGTTAGAGTCAAATGTTAAACTAATGTTATGTTTACGAAACATCATAATGTTTCATACATGTCATTTTGTGGACTCTGATCAACATAAGGTTATTGTATCTTGTTACGTTATGAAAAATGTTCTCCTTATGTAACATCTCTATGTTATTTCAATGTCATTTTGTAGACTCCCATTGACGTTAGATTAACATATCTTTAAATTTATTATATTCAAATGTTTAACTTACACTAGCATAAATGTCATGCTTACTCAAAGTCAAAACGTTACATCAATGTCTTTTTAGGACTGTGGTCAAAGTAAGTTTGAGGGTTATGGTAAACATAATCATATATGTATCTTGTCATATTAAAGTGATGTAATGAATAATCTTTACGGAAAAAGGTCCACAACATGAGATTGAATTAAATTTATGATGTTTCTTAAGTAGAATGTTTTCTGTCTCCCAAAGATTTTTTCTGAATTTTACTGTTTGATTATTCTGTAGTATTCAAATTGTGATCTCACAGATGTAGTGTTGAATTATTGAAAGTTGTCTGCTTTCCATTTAGTATTCCGCTTTACCTTGGATACAGAATTCAGTTTTTGGCTTCATAAATAAATACAATGCAACTGTAGTAGAAAAAGGAAGAAACAAAACACAAGTTCATTACATACACAAATGTATATCACTATCCAGAAACAAAGCAAAAATGAGAACATTATTTGACAAGAGTTTCTGAACTTGTACATCTATATACATTAATGTACACAAGAGAATGCTGTAATTTGCATTTTGGACACATCTTTCAATACATGCTGGTCTTCCTATTAATACTAATACTAATAATAATAAGTAAATGTAGTGGTAATCCTCAAAATGTTCTGGTACTTTTAACTTAGTTTATCTTTAACGTGACAAGCAATACATTTGAGGTACTGAATGATGGACACTATTTTAAATCTTAAAACTACTGCATTCTTGTTGAACAATATTTTTTGCATATTAACAATTTGATTAATGACAAACTACAAAATTGCTTAATCAGGAGATGTTTTAATACATTAAATTTGTTACTTATAAATGCATCGATAAAAGATAAATAAAGTAGTTCATATTTTGTCCATCTTCTTTTGTGTGAATGATAGTCTGTTAAAACTGTTGCTTTTTGATGCAAACGTTTCTGTTATCTACAAAAAAAAATAAATAGATGTTCATCTCGCAATTCCTTAACGATGTCCTATTTATAATAAACAGCTGCGCCAAGTTGCATGATACGCCCGTCGTCACTAACGTAATTTAGGTAAGGGGTTCTCATTTTAGAATCCACCTTAAACTGGCTATTAAGCTTGATATCTCTAAATAGTTTGAAGCAAGATTGTCAGGTAAAGCCAATATGTATAAAATTGCCTTAAAATTGACGAATAAAGTCCCATAACTCTTGCAAGAAAATCGAAATTTCAAGAAAAAGTATACAGATCGTCAGGCCATCATATCCAATACCTCTACAAATTTTCAAGTGAATTTGCCAAATGGTTCACAAGTTAGAGCGTGACATGTGAAAAATTGCATTTATATTGACAAATAAAGTCCCATAACTCTTGCAAGAAAAATAGAAATTTCAAGAAAAAGTATACAGATTGTCAGGCCATCATACCCAATACCTCTACAAAGTTTGAAGTGAATTGGCCAAATGGTTCTCAAGTAAGAGAGCGACATGTAAAAAATTGCCTAAAAATTGACGAATAAAGTCCATTAACTCTTGCAAGACAAATCGAAATTTCACGAAAAAGTATACAGATCGTCAGGCCATAGTGCCAAATACTTCTATGAAGTTTGAAGTGAATTGGCCAAAGGGTTATCAAGTTAGAGCGTGACATGTGAAAAATTGACTAAAAATTGACGAATAAAGACCCATAACTCTTGTAAGAAAAATCGAAATTTCACGAAAAAGTATACAGATCGTCAGACCATCATACCCAATACTTCTTTTAAGTTTGAAGTGAATTGGCCAAAGGGTTATCAAGTTAGAGCGCAACAGACGGACAGACAGACGGACGGACGGACAGACAATCGGTATACCATAATATGTCCGTCATTAGACGGGCGTATAAAAAGTAATAAATTATATACATTTAATAAAATAGGAATGGTGCATTACATGATACCCTGCCATGTTTCACAAAATTTCAAAGTTAAAAGGGGCATAACTCCAGAACCGTATGTACCGCTGAAGCAAAAATTACACTTGTCCTGTGTTTTGCGGTAAACAACTTACATATCAAGTTTAAAAACATGCTGATATTTCATTCACAAGTTATCAGTTGGAAACCCTAAAATTTGCAAACTTTCAAGGGCATAACTCTAGAACCCCTTGTACCTCTGAACCCAAAATCAAACTTGGTCTGAGATTTATAGTAGACAACTTACATACCAAGTCTGAAGAAAGTATGTTATTTCGTTCACAAGTTATCAGATGGAAACCCTAAAATTCGCAAAATTTCAAAGTTTCAAGGGGCATAACTCATGAACCCCTTAAATATCTGAACCCAAAATCGACCTTGGTCTGAGACTTATAGCAAACAATTGACATACCAAGTTTAAAGACAGTATGTTATTTTGTTCACAATTTATCAGTCGGAAACCCTATAATTCGAAAAATTTCAAAGTTTATTCATGAACCCTTGGACTTCTGAACCTTAAATCGAACTTGGTCTGAGATTTATAGCAAACAACTTACATACCAAGTTTAAAGACAGTATGTTATTTCATTCACAAGTTATCAGTCGGAAACGCTAAACTTCGCAAAATTTCAAAGTTTCAAGGTGCATAACTCATGGACCTCTGAACCCAAAATCGAACTTGACCTTAGTTTCATGGTAAACAATTTACATACTGAGTTTGAAGAATTTGGCTTATGTTATTTAATTCACAAGTAATCAGTTGGAAACCTTCAGACAGACGACTGAGGGTATCACATAGTACTTTGCCACTAGGTGTGGCGGGGTATAAAAACATATAGACATTGCATTTACTTAAACTTCCATCAAACTGTCATTTATGAAATTATCTCCTGGTGTAAATTAAAGGGTAATAACTCCTGTAAAAATCAAATCCTTAAAAATTATGGAACATTAAATTATTAACAACACCGATGGAAGAATCTCATCCAGGATCACCAAATATAAAAGGACAGGCAGAATACTTTTTAGTGTTTATTTCGCTAATTTCGCGATTGGCAAATATTCGCAGAAATTTTCCCTGGCGTAAATTTCTTTTTATAAGAAACGTAATGAAAGGCTAGTGAGAATCACGAAAATAAAATGGGTAGTGCAGATCTACAATATGTAATTAAGGAAATAGGTACATAAATAGCAAAGTTTCCGGATTTTGATGAAAATTTTACATGCAAGTGTATCAAATGAAGCTGAATTCCAAAGTGAAATAAATACAGTTTTAGTTATTTTAATGTTTGAAATATGACCGATTGAAAAATGTACCAGATATGTTGTATTCATAGAGAATCCGTGTAAAACGTACAGAAAAAAACATTACAAAAATCATCTTTAAATTGTGCATTTTTGAAAACGTATCCCACATTCTTCTAAAATATTTCCAGTTTGGAAGACAACTTTTTTCAAAATTCTGGTTTGTAAAAATTAAAAGAAATGGGACAGGCAGGGGTGAGAATCTACAAATTAAATTGATGTGGCCTAAACTCACACACCAAATATCAGGTTGATACCTCAATCAGACGTCATGGAGATTACCAAAGGTGGAACCCGAATATTGCACAGCTATAGACTATATGCTATAATAAATATATATATAAAATCCAAATTTTGTTTAATAACCACTGTTAACATATGAATATAAAGTGAAAATTTAGCCAAATTCATTGATGTAGAAAATATAGGTCAAGGTGATAATTCTGGTATTGGTAACTACTTAAGATGTACCTGGAAACCACCTTCCTTTCATCATCTATCTATGGCATGTAGGTGCTGAGATGTAGTGAAAACAAAAAAAAAATTGAAAAAAAAGTAATTTAATAAACTTGGGATACAATAATTGTGTCAAAAATTCATTTTTATTGAAAATTATTTCAAAGACAGTTATTGAAGTTCATATATACTTTAAAATTTTGGTTAATAAAAGTTGACGACAACAAAATGGAAATTAATGTTGATGTGTCTCGCTTGTGACAATTGAGACAAAAATTTAATGAATAAACTTGAAAAACTGTGAGCTTTGCTCACTAATAATATACCCCTCGCTCCCCTTTGAATTCCAGAAAAAAAAAAAAAAAAAAAACTTCACTCAAATTTTAAAATAGCTGGTGCACAATGGCAATATGTACTGCCAACATTCTGTGAAAGTTTTAGTGAATTTCATCAAATGGTCTAGGAGCTGTCGCCACAAAGTAAGTACCCTATGACGGACGAGGGACTGACAGACACCATGATCACTATATACCGTCTACTAAGGCAGGGGGTATAAAAAGATATCAAATTCCAATAAAAAATTAAATTCATTTTTTTTCCTTTGACCCCTTTTAGCTTTAATTCTTATTTATTGATAATGGTTTTAATTGTTAAATACACAGGAAAACCTCCTCACAATATCAGGGGTCCTGTGTCCACTATACACGAAGGACTCTTGACATTGTGAGGATGATGGGAAACCTACATAAAAAAATAATAATCATGCAAAAACGTCCTTTTCGTGTGTCCCGATGGCATTTTCATCCTGTTAAAAATGGCAAATCCCAGTGTCCCAACAAGAGTTGTCAGAAGACAACATAGCTCGCCGGGGATTCCAGTAACCTCAATGCACAATAAATTCAAAAGAAAGCTTTCTTCACAAGAAAGTCATATGAAATATAAACACCCTATCACTAAACAACTTAATTCCAGAAGCAAAATTAAAGTTTTTAAAAAATTGCCCTCAGGGCAAGGTCAATGTCAAAATGTCTATAAATATGGCACCATTAGAAAGCTGTCATCAAAAGAACCTCACATAACAATATTTAGGATGTTTTTCCATCGACGTTCTGGAAACATCAATATAACAAAAGTCCACAACGTTAATTAAAAGTTATATTTTTAACATCCTTTTCTAATGTTAATTTGATGTTAGTATAACGTTACCTTAAGGCATAACATATATATAACGTTAGGATAACGTTGTGTTTACGCTGTGTGTTTGCTGGGATTACCATTCGGCATTGTTATTTGATAATCTTATTAGGACGCTTGCATTGCTTATTGCTTTTTTCCTGGAATATGAAAAACGGGAACAATAATTAAGGGCACCAAAACCAGATACTTTTAATTAATTCCATCAAAATTTTCGAAATGAATTCGATCTAAATCATTTATGCATGCCACTTCTGTAGAGTCCATCTTTATACCTTCATGAATATTACTGTCCTTGTCACAAAAACGTCGTCAAAGCAAGGACAATTGCTAACAGCAATATAAATGTGTATGCTTATGATCATTATTTGAGTCCAAAAGACCCTGTGTTAAGTAATGCTGATATCAAACACCCATCCTATTTTAATGGCATATATCATCAAGAGATTTAAATTTTTGAAGGAAATTGAAGGCTTCATTGCGTCTGTTTCTGACAGAAATTTGATTTGTGTTTAAGGCGGATATCTTTCTGGGGTTAAAATGCAAATTACAGAAATTCGTGTTTTCCGAGGAGGCATGATAAGATGAAAGGTTGACCCCGTTGTTTAACCTGATTATATCGAAAGCATCAGGCACGATGATTCAGGACAGATTGGCTCTTGTATGATTAAGTCAAATGAGCCCGTTTTGTAAAACCTAATGCATTTGTAATGAAAATAAAAAGCCTTGCCCCTTAACTTTTTTGTCCCCCGCCGCAACGCGACGGAGGGACATAGAAATGGTCTGCGTCCGTGTGTCTCGTTTTTTGTGGGCGTAACTTCTCAGAGACCGCCGGTCAGAATTCATTCAAATTTTACAGGATTGTTAGTCACTATGATTAATAGATCATATCGCATCGCCATTTTGATTCGTCAAATTTTGTGGGAGTTATGGGACTTTGATTATTTCCACATTGTTATCCAATGGCAAAAACCTCAAGAACCGCTGATCAGAATTCATTCAAATTTTACATGATTGCTAGTCACCATTAGTACTAGATCATATTGCATCGCCATTTGAATTGACAAAGGAGTAGGGGCGATAAGGGCCTTATTTGGCCTTTAAAATAAATTTGTTTGAATTCACAGAATTTTCTCATTGAAATGTTCTATGGGTATGGCTTTTCAGTAAACAGTAACATTTCTCAAATGTTGATGTATGATTACTAGGTTTTTGAGTGTAGAAGAAGGGACAAATTGACGATTTTGTCGAAAAATGGCAAATTTGACAAATTTTGACTTCTTTTTTCTGTATAGGAATTATAGAGCACATGCAAGAACCACAAAAATATTTACATGAGAGGTTCAATTCATTTGTATTAATAAGTTGGTAAATTATCTAATTGGTTCTTGAATGTGCTCGATGTTTTCGGTAAGGATATCTTTTCGAAAATCTACCAAAGTCGGTATATTTCTAAGAAATTGCTTAAAAATAGCCTTTTCGTGACGTCAGACTTGCACATATTGTGACGTCATTGGTTCTAACTTTTGTATTTTTTCTGTAAATGGGATCTACACTTTGAAACGAACATGAAAAAAAAATCTTGAGGTGCAACTTGGAAATTCACTGGAATGTTGGGCCAAATCAACCCCTTATCACTCCTTGTTCTTTTCAGGAGTTATAGAACTTTATCGACTTAATGCATGCTACAGCTTAGGAACATTTTGTGGGTGCAACTCCCAGAAAACCACTCAACGGATTTTGCAGAAATTTTGTTTGAACATTTGCCACCATATGTTCCTGATCATATTATAGCGCCATTTTGATTCGACAAATTTTACGGGAGTAATGGGACTTTATCGATTTAATGCATACTACAACATAGGAAGACTTTGTGGACACGTCTTCTCAAAATCAAATTAAGGGATTTTGCTGAAATTTTGCTTGGCTGTTTGCCACCTAATGCAGTTGATCATATCCTGCCGCCATTTTGATTCGCAAAATTTTACATGAATTAGGGACTTATCGATTCTACTGCGGCGGCGGGGGACATAGCTACGCGTAGCAATGCTATTTGTTGAGTGTTCTTTTGTCAATAGAGGGGAGTTTTAGGGAAATTCTTTTTCAATTGCATTGAAAAGAAGTGTCTTAATAAAACTGCTGGAAATGCAGAAACACAAAATTTAATTGAACTCGTCTGGTTACTTTTCTTGCTGGAATTTGTGTTTTCGCAACAATGAAACAACAAAATCAGGTTATTTTTTTCCACTTTGTCGTCTGGAAGTAAAATAATTATTTTCTTAGTATACAATTGCTTTGGAAGGAACAAATGAATATTTGTTTTAATTTAATTACCTTTATTTGGATTACCTGGTGCTGAGGTCATAAATACGGGTATCTAACCACTTTGATTTTTTTGATAACCTATTAACATTATTCACCTCCGGTTTATACATGTTGGAACTGAATTTGATGTCGAACTCAGTAGTTGTTCAATACATCTTTGCAACTTTTGGTGGTTGACTGCTCCAATTATCTACTACTCATTGGAAAATGCATTATTTTTATTAGTTCTGCATTGTTTTTTGCAAATTATATGTTTTTGGCATCTGGTGACAGTTTTGGGGGCAATTTTAACACTATTTACTTAATCTATACTGTTAAGCTCTTAACCTTCTATATTGCAGTGACGATTGTACAAGGTAAATCAATCTTTGACTAAAGCAGAGCTGTTGTATGTTCTTTACCAATATAACTGCCCGTCTTTGGGCATTTTCAATGTGAATAGCTTCCTCTTTGTAAATTACAGACCAAAAGCATCTTCCATATTGTAAGTGCGGGTGGAAAATGCGTCTGTGTACTATTAAAACAATATCTTCGTCCATAAAAACATATCTTTGTCCATGAAAACATATCTTTGTCCATATAAGAAAAATCATTTTAATCATTCCTATTCTTTCATTTGCCATTTTCTCGGATTATGATTTTGAAATCTATAGTAATTCCTGAATCTTTTTTTTTCTACGAACTTAAGTTTCTAAATAGAATGCCCTATCTTTCTTGTATTTAGAGTTGTTGTCCGAAATGAATATGATAACATTTACATTTATTAAATTTTAACAGTAAATCGTCAGACCATTTTGACAGCTTTTCTATGATTTTTGTTAACACTTAAATGTTACTTTGTGTCGTCAGCAAATAGTTTTGCTACTTTTTTGATACATCATGTAAATCATTTATTTATATTGAAAATAGTATCAGACCAAGAACGCTCCCTTGAGATATTCTACTTGTGACAATTGTCAAGCTTGATTCTGAACCGTTCACAACTCCTTCTGTTCTCTATCTGTCAAGTAATTTTCTATTCATTTGAGAATATTACCACCTATTCCTTTTCACCTTATAATCAGACGTTTGTTTCGAACTGTGTCAAATGCCTTCAGAATATCAAGGGACTTGTGGGTATCTAGCTTTTCTTTTCAACTTCTATCAGTTGGGTTATGCAAGATATATCTTTATTAAACCAGTGTTGTTTCTCGGTAAATTGTGGGTAAATAATCCATTTGTTTCCATGTGATCTGTGAACTTTCAATTACATATCTCTCAATTGTTTTGCAGATAATAGTAATTGATGTAAGACTTATCTTTTCTTTCCTTAGGCCCTTTCTAATATAAGGAATTAACGGTAATTATGTCCCCAAGTGATTGGTGCTTCCAATTTCCATGGATTTTTGATATATTTTTGTTAATGAAGTGTCAGTCTTTTTTTACCAAACCGAACTCTTTCAGCAAACACTCAATTAACTTTGTATTCTTGTTTTATTCTATTACTATTACTTTAAAATTAATACAATAAGATAATCTTATAAGAGAATTATTAATATTAGGATAATACTCCTACTTTTAATTCCTAAAGATGGGACAATAACCGAACTCCTTCATCAAACACTCGATTAACTTTGTATTCTTGTTTTTTTTGCTATTATATTTCTCCCTACAATGAGGGGATAATTGATACAATAAGATAATCTTATAAGAGAATACTTAATATAAGATGATACTCCTACTCTTAATTCCGAAAGATGGGAATATGTATGATTTTTCAACAGTCAAATAAATCCACAAGGCCAAAATATAAACAAATTAATTTATAAAATTTATATCCTATCCAAAATTGTAAATATTTTCGGTGTTCTTCTTAAACAAAACAAGTGAAGCAAGCATCTGTCACGTCTAAACTACAAAAACACCTTTTTAAATTATTTTTATAGTTTCTACAGCTTCTATCTTAAAATGGAAATATTCTAAAAATGTATTTGGTATTCTTAGATCAACATTGTTGGTTTAAAGCCCCCAGTTTTTTTTTACATCCAAGATAATATTAAATATAAATTGGTCATGAACAGGAAAAGCAGATTGTCACCCTTTCATTAGTAAATTATTGCCTTCTTAAGTTTTATTCTGATCCTTGGACCATACAAGTTGTAAATGCAGAGTTGATTGAAGATTCGGGGTCCATAAAATAACTGATTACCGGTTTCAGTATCCAAGGATAAAAAGAAAGCTGTTTCCACATTGTAAAACAATCAGATACACTGTCAACAGCACTTAAGTGAATGATAGCCTTTTTTTACGCTGATGTAGGTGCCCATCGAGTTTTTTAATTGCTTGCTACACTATCATACCCTGGAGATGAGTGATAGCCTGTATCCCTTTGTTAAAAAACACAATCTGAGGCTGTGTTAAAACTAGCATCCTAAAAAAATTGACGAGAAACTTATCTCCAAGATCTTTTGTAAATTTAGACTAGATCTCTTTTCAGAAAATATCCTTTTGTAAAAATTCCTCCATGGAATCGAAACCTTTGTTTCCTACAAGTATCTTGTTGTTTAGCCTATCAATAGTATCTACAGAGTGAGATAAATCATCTCCAAATGATAAAGTAGTGAATTTCTGTACTCTAGATAAGATAAAAGCTTGAGGTGATCGGGAATTTCTTTGACATATCAACATATCTATGACAAAAAATGCAAAGTAATTACTCCTTTCTTTGATCAGAAATAAGTATATTTGTTCTAATTGTCTGGTAACATTTCATTAAAGGTTGATCTAGCAGCAGCCAGACCACTTACTGAATATTTTTGCATATGTTGTAATGATAAATCATTAGAACGGGCAAATAATTTGCTATCTATTTGAGAATATACCACCTATTCCGATCCCTTTTTACCTTATTATCAGACGTTTGTTTGGAACTGTGTCAAATGGTTTCAGGACATCTAGGGACTTTTGAGGATCTATCTTGTCTTTTCATCTTCTATCAGTTAGGTTGTGCAAGATATATCTTTAATAAACAGGTGTTGTTTCTCGGTAAATTGGGCGTAAATAATCCATTTGTTTCCATGTGATCCGCAAAACTGTCAGTAGCATATCTCTCAAGTGTTTTACAGATAATTGATGTAAGACTTATCTTCTCTTTGTAGCCCCGGTTGACCCTTCAACCTTTATTTCTTTCTTCTTTTACTAAAATTTTTTTGGAATTGATTAACTTGTTCTCGTCCTGATATAGCTTAAATATTTCTCATTGGACGTTAAAATCTTATCGATCAATCTTCTCTTTGTTTTTGGTCCTTTCTTATGTAGGGATTTAACATTAACATGGTGTCCCCAAGTGATTAGTGTCTTCCAATATCCATGGATTTCTGAAATATGTTTGCTGGACTGATGTCAGTATTTTTACCAAACCGAACTCCTTCAGCATACACTCAATTTGCTTTGTAATAATCAATATAAGATGATAATTCTACTCTTAATTCCCGAAGATAAGAACAGGATTTTTCAACAGTCAAATAAATCCACTAGACCAAAATATACACAACTTAATTCATACAATTTTTATCCTGTCCAAAATTGTAAATATATTCGTTTTTCTTCGTAAACTAAAAAAGTGAAGTACGCATCTGTCACGTCTAAACTACAAAACAACTTTTTGAATTATATTTTTTATTGTTTCTACAGTTTCTATCTTAAAATGGAAATATTTTACAAATGCATTTGGTATTCTTGTATTCTTAGATCAAAATTACCGGTTTACAACCCCCAGTTCTTTTAACCACCAAAAAATATTAGACATAAACAGGAGAAGGCAGAGTATAGCTCCTTTCATAAGTAAATTATTGCCTTCATAAGTTTTTTTCCTGATCCCTGGACCATACAGGTAGTAAATGCAGAGTTGATTGAATATTCGGATTCCACAAAATAACTCATAACCGTTTTCACTATCCAAGGATAAAAAGAAAGATGTTTCCATATTGTAGAACAATCAGATACACTGCCAACAGAACTTAAGTGAATGATTGCCTGGGTTTTTTACACTGCTGTAGGTGTTGTTGCCCCTCGAGTATTTTAATTGCTTGCTACACCATCATACCCTGGAGATGAGTGATAGCCTGTATCCCTTTGTTTAGAAAACACAATCTGAGGCTGTGTTAAAACTAGCATCCTAAAAAAATAGTCCCTGGACCGAAGATTTTGAAAAATGGTTCGCTGTACTCAAAGGTATAACAGCAATATTTTTAGGTATTCGCATACAAAAATACTTATAATTTAACATGCCATCAGGTGATTCAACGATTTCCCGTTTAGGAAGATTCTATTGGCTGGTGAAGTGATGACGTCATTTTTCACATTATTTTCTAAGTCTTAAATATTTTGTCATTTTGGTCATCATAAAATGTTTTAAACATTTGAAATGCAATAATTGAATCACATTTTATAATCTGATAGACCAAAATTTAAGTTTTTACATAAAAAATCGATAAAAATCGATTTTTTGTCTCCGAAAGTGTTATTTGAAGACTTTGAGGCATTGGAATATTAAGTAATGGAGTATATCTATATAAATACTCTATTATGATGATTTTCGTTTTGATTCGTCATATTTCTTTTGAAATTGATGTATATTATGCCAGAAATACAAATATTCCATTTACAGCACCATATACAAAAATCAGGTCTTATCATAGCATTGGATCGTCCGTTCAAGGTTCATTGAGAATTGGTAATTTATCAATGAATAACTAAATACCGAAGTTACTGTGAAATGATTTACTCGTCTTTATGTTATCGTTTTCCTGTCATTTCAACCTATGTCATCTTATTTAGAGGCATTTCTATCGAGATACAACTCGAGATTTTCGTCCTTGTTGCCCATATGTGATTCAGGAGACTTGTGTTTTTTGTCTTTCGTCACATTTAATTCGTTAAACATTACAAATCTGATCTTTTTCAAACATTAAACAGTTTTATATCAGTCTAAAGCACTTTTGTGAATATATATTTTAATATTTATTTGCTAAAAGAGTAGTTTTCTTTGAAATACCAAGGCAAATTGGCTGAAGCTTCTTCTGAGAAATTCAGAATGGGGTCTTCGGTCAGCTACATTTTTGAAGTCTTCAACATTTTTCTTAGTAAGCCATAAATAAAATAAGCATCAATGCCCGAATAGACTGGTTGTGCCAGCTCGAGAGAGCCAAGGAAGATGGGGTTGGGTCATAGGTCTTCAAGAAGGTTACAGATCGTATGGGATTTGAATGATCATCCTTGGTATAGGACTAATTTTTGGAACTGTGTCGTGTCTTAAAAAATAAAATGTTGATCGAAATATATTTTTGCATTAATTTATTGATTGACAATATCTTTGATTTGTTTTATGTCAATGACAATGTAAGTGTGCAGTTTGAACCGAAGCAGCTCATTTTGCTACGTTCTGTTTATTAAACCTTGTTTTTATTGAGTCGAAGCGACTCGTTTTCTTCCTTTTTCATTCGTTTATCGTAATTACTTATTTTGTTCTGTTTTATTTTGATATGATTATTTGTTTCTGTGGTGTTTAGCGCTTTGGTTTGTATATACCGAAAACAAAATTTTTCGAAGTAATGGATTCCTAAGACAGATAAAGGGTTAAATGTAAACTCTTGCAACCATCGACAAATGTGGATTCTGTTGCATCAAGGGATTTGCCCGTCGAGGAAGTACAATCGTCAGTACAAAGCAGGGCATTTTCTACTGTACTGCAATTAGCTAATGACAGAATCGACAGAGTTCAAGATGATTCATTCCACAGGGAACTGAGAAGTAGCATTGAAAAACGAAGTGTACCTTGCGCAGAACTTCAATGTAACAGTGAATGCTATAAAAGTTTTACCAAGCCATTGAAAAACGTAAAATCAAAATGTACGAACAATATTTCGTCATTGGACTCGCTTGGACAAAAGCCAAATATACCTGATGGTCCTTCTACTCGATTTTCTGTTGCAAACTTTGACTGGAAGTCTATGATTTTATTCAGTACCATTTCCGGCATTAAGGCTAGAAACAGAGACCCCATAAGTAAAGCTACAAACCAGTTGCTTTGATAAACAATATTTCCATTAGGATGGTTTCGATAGTCCAGGTTATCCATCTCATCGACTAAAACAACAGCTAAAAAGTCTTTTATGTGGATAGAGTCACATTCAAGGCACAGACTAATAGTAGCCATAGTGTCATGTTCATTTCAAATACAGCAATTGAAGTACTTATTTCCATTGTCGTATTCCAAGCACAGGGTTGCTAACCGAATAAAAGTCAAAATTCGTGTTCTTTTTGAGGCCATGGCATAGATTTTTCTAGCAGTGATAGTGAAGAAGGGGATACGCATATAATATTTGATGCCTCAGCTGCTGCATCATCTGCCTTTCAACGCATTTTTCTCATTCTCCAGACACTGATATTCTCGTTCTCCTTGTTCACTTTTTGTTTAATATTGGTGTTTAGATTTGGTTGCATTTGTCTAAAGGTGGACGAAGTTACCGGCCAATATTATTTGCAGGCATGCTGGATTATTTGCAGGCATGCTGGAACTAAACTTGTGTAAAGCTCTGCCTGCCTCCAATGCTATTACTGGTTGCGATTCAACAAGTTGCCTTGTAAAACAAGGAATTGTCAGACCTTGGAAACTGTTCAAATCAAAATCTATCGACATTTTCTTGTCTCGTCCAAGCTCTCTACACTTCCCTTGGATGAGATCACAGATAATTTAGAACAGTACGTACAACGGATCTCCAACAAGTGCAAGTTGTAACCAAATGCGGTATAAACTATTTGCAAAAAGGGGTCACAGAATACTAAAATACCGATGTTGCATTATAAACAGTAAATTTCGTTATGCTGTACACGTGTTTCAAGGAGTAACCTCTCATCAGCATCAGAGTGAGCTTTACCCCAACCCAGAACGCTCTTTTGCAGCTCTTCAAACAAGAATAACTTTAATTTGACTATCGTCATTGCAACCAAATCCTGCAATATCAAATCCAGATGGTTGAGGATGGAGAAAAAGTGATGATGGATTACTATACTTTTGACGCTTGAACCAATGCCTAAACAAATCACGAAAATGGTCAAGCTGGTTTCAAATCCTAGAATTATGCACTTCGGTGTTCTGTAAAGCAGCTGAATTACGTTGAACTGAAGCTGGTTTGTGTGAAGGTGGCGAGAATCGTCAGACATATACCAAAACGATGGTTTGGCCGAATAACAATTTTCCATCTGCTTAAGAATCAGACAATGAAAATGATCTAAACTAGCATGGTTAATGTTTCACAGTGATTGGTTGTTGTTATGTAAATATTGATTTATTGCGATCCTATTGTCATTTTGTACATATGTACATAAGTTTCCATAATTTTGTAAATACTTATATGTACGGTATCAATATTTTTATGGGATTGTGCAATATAATGCATGCAGACTTTATCTAATTTATTATCTCCCTTGTGGACTGTCAACCTCACTTGGTGTGACCATATAGACTGATTCGGATTGAATTTAACATTCAAGTAGATTTATTCATGCCTTAGAGGTCATGCATTAGATGACAGGCCTTTTTTACCGTGTACATAGTTCTCTTTCTTGTTGTATTTTGTGTTAGGTTTTACGGATTTAAATCAGGTTTTTTGCTTTGTTTTAGTTTGTTTAATGTTTGTTTTGTATAATTTGGCAATACAGTCGCTTTTATTAACTTGCATTGCATCAAAAAGATAAAAACAATACCAGATTTTGGTTAATTAGCTTTGAATAAGCCTAAAATGCGTCACTAGCTCACTTCCGATTGCCAGAGACACAAAAATACTGTATTTGTGTATAGATGAATCCTTTCCTCAAACGTATACATGTAGCATGTTATAAGAACATGATTTCTGTTTCTGTTTAAATTCTATAGAGTTTTCAACTGTGAGGTAATTTTTTTGAAATCATAGGCGCCAATTTTTAAATGGCGCTTTCGTCACCTTTGCACGGGAAATCGGAAAATCACTTGATGGTTTCATATACTAGAAATGTATGAATTTCTGTTGAAATAAAAAAAATGCTGTTATACCGATCAGTACAGCGAACTCATTTTCTAGGGCAGATACGCTATTCGGTCTGGGGACTAAAATTGACGAGAAACTTATCTCCAAAATCTTTTGTAAATTAAGACCAGATCTCTTTTTAGAAAATTTCCTTTTTGAAAAAAACCTCTATAGAAACCTCTGTTTCCTATATCTATCTTGTTGTTGAGCCTACTGCGCTTTTCCAAAAATGTCTACAGACAGAGATAATTCATCTCCAAAATATATAGTAGATAAAGACTGTAAATTTCTGTACTCTAGATTAAATAGATTTTGTTGAAAACTAAGGAGTATCTCCCTCATGCATAGATCGGTCCTTAGCTGAATTTTGGCTTTTCTATTTAGATCCTTTTAGTTATTCGATCTCTATCAGCTTTTACACACTTTTTTTGTTAATGGACTTCCAAATGTTTTGAATTGATCTGCACTGATGAGACATAAGTTGTCGAATTGTGATTATGCAGAAAAATAAATTCACAGTCACTTCGGTATTTTTGTTTTTTTCTTACGGAAATGTTGTTAAAATGCCAGAAATTTATTGAAAGTTCAGAAAAGCTGGCACGTAAGTTTACTCTTTACTCTTTATTACTCCGCAATAGGGGATATCACATGATATTTTACTTGCGTCTTTTAAGGTACCTTTGAGACCTAGTGACCCGAAAATCGTGCACAAATACTGGCCTCTCACTGATACTGCCGATGTCTTCTTAAATTGATGATTCTTGACCAAACCCTTCAGGAAGTTTTAAGTGTAATTTTTCTTCCGTAGTGGGACAGTGTTCTACCAGCAGACTAGGCTCTTTGAGCTAGCCGACAGTTTAGCGGCGAGTACTCCTGACATATCTTTCAAAATTACGTACTCTCCTTTTATCTGCTTTCATCATTGTGGTCATGGAGTGAGTAATCTACCTGTATTGCGTTTTATTCGTATGTTTTTATACTATAGGGAAACAGGACAGATAAAGGGAAGGTTTGGGAACCCATAAACCGGTTTAAGCCTACCGCTGGCTTTTGCTAGTGTCGGAACCAAGTCCGGCTGTCCCGAGTTCCTATCGTTGTCTACGTTTGTGTTTTGTTTTATAAGGTATTTTCATGACTAGTACCCCCGCAGATTGTGGCATGTAATAATGATTTTCAGCTATTCATTGTATTGTAGGTATTTCCTATAATCATTTTTTTTACATGCTTTTCTATATGTTGAACATATCTTAAGTAGTAAGGTGATTGTAAAGAACTTGAATTTCGTATTATTGTGTAACATATTTCATCTATTCTGGACAGTATTCTTTTCATGCAGGATGACAGTGATTGTAAGAACACTTTGCCAGTTTGATTAATGTTTGTTGACAATCCCACACCCATGACGAATGAAGACATGGATGTAGCGTTGCTCAACAATTAGCAAAGAATTCCGCTCTCAATATGCGCCTAAAAGTGAAAATATTCAAAGTAACTTCAATGGAATTTAAAGCACACACTTGCAGGAACAATTCAAAGGATTCTCAATATGAAATACTTTTTAAACCCATAATTGTATTTAGGCTCCCTAAATTTAATTTATGTTTGTTGACAATCCCGCACCCATGACCAATGAAGACATGGATGTAGCAATAAGCAAAGAATTCCGCTCAAACCGGTGCTAGGAGCCGTCTTGAACTTACTATGAGGTATGAGCATAGCTCATTGTTGAAGGCCTCATGGTGACTTCAAGATGAAGAACAACAATAAAAGCGTTGTTCCTTTGCTTGTTTTTTTTAACCATGTATTTTTAGAGACTTTGTCTCATGTGCATTTACTCCATATCTTTTCATTCACCTTTGAGTGACCAACCATTATGTTAAAATTCGTTGTATAGAACACTCAGAACCAAACTCGATTAACTGCCATAAAGAAGGGCAAATGTTTGTGTACTCACAAGAAATACTGGTTTTGGTTCTCCATATCCTTTAGACTATTACTGTCTTCTCAAAACTGTGAAATGGCCTTTATAGACACAAAAGGTTATTTACAGTAATACTCCACTGGTAATATGTCAGAAAACATTAAAATGTAGCATATAATTTCTTTCCTAGGAAGTAGACGAACGAGAGACCCCCTTACAAGATATTCGACATCATTGGAGCATATTTGTAATTGGCCAAAGGGAAAAATGACCATACCTTTTTTTTTAGATAGGTCATGTGCTCAAAGAAAAATTATAACCGATTTTGTAAAATATAGACGAAAAAGTACCAAAGATTGAAGGAGGATGCTTAAATTCACGCACCCACGGTTATTCCCAAATTAGTACAATGACTTACTAATACATTGAGTTAATTGATATGCGAAAACCATATACTTATAAGCATCTATATTCCTTTTTTTGGTCAAAGACGCCACAAAATGGACATTTCCATCATCATCATCTTAGAAATTCTCTAGAGCTTTTGTCAAACAAGGTCATTCACTTTTCTTGCAAGGAACACAAAGTGACATTTGTGTCTGTAACATATTGTTATTATTAATATTCCCTTACAAAACATCTTACGTAATACAATGGACACGGTAATTTTACCTAAGAAAATGTGGACCTTATTTTCGTGTTGTCTTCATTAATTTTAAAAGTCATAAAAAAGAGATAAATGACGACAATTTGTACAATTTAATAAATATTTACAAGAAAGCATGCTGTATATAAAGCGACTGACACATTTGAAAATTAAGCAGGTACAAAGATTTACATTTTACAGACATGTAAGTATAATTTAAAGCATTTTTACTCTAGCATTGTATTCAGTGTTGTGGGATTCATGGGAAATATCCTGGCATGTGAATCGGTTTTCAGGAGCTTTGACATCATATCTACCAGTCGCATCCCGAATTGGTGGATAGGGGAATGATGCCCTGCCTGTTTGGGGTAGTCAGGTCCTAACAAGGAAACCACATGAACCACTCTAGCTTAACGATGAGGAGAAGCGCAATGAAGTATAAATACCCCTTCTATATTTTGCTAAGGAGCGTAGATTTAATTGGAGACTTAAAAAAGGCTACCCCCCTCCCACACACACACACACACACACACGCATTTCTCCCCTTTTCAAATTGCAATCAAAACTTGTTGCCTCGATTGTCCACTTATTTTTTTTTATTTTTCTGCTTGAGGTTTTTCAATTGGTGAACTTGATTAAGTTTGCAGCATCTGCAAGACAATGATGTTATGAATATTGGTCTGTAAGTCTTGTCATACGAGACAGAAAATTACTAATAAACGTTGTTTCACCCATAAAGAAGTCTGTGGGATCAGGTCCATAGTTTTGTTAGCAATGTCATATATTTTCATCGAAAGGTTTCATATTTGAACGATTATTACAAACCCTGTTATCGATATCATAACATAAAATTTAAATTATCATGTTCATTTCTAATATTTGTTAGGTTTTAGCTAATTAGTTTCTCCCACTGTAATTCCATATCACTCAGCCTGACCATGCGTGACTGTACAGGACAAAATAGCCTTCGATAGATGGTTTGTGAATGCCATCTATAGAAGCTAAATTTACAGAAACTTTAAACTTAAGTTATTGTTTGAATTAAAAATTTATGCAAAAATTAAAATAGCTCATTCAAATTTATTGCAGTTGGAGTAAACATAATATGTGTTATGGTCCCATGTTCATTTACTCCATAAACTTTCAAAAAAATAGTGACTGATACAACACTAGCACATAAAAGTTTGACAATAATTATTCAAAATAATACGTTTTTAGTGTTCAAATTACTAAACGCGGTGACAATTTGTGTAAAATATCATATTTTAGACAACAATTTTCTATAAACAACTAAATTTAATTAAAAGATATATTTATTTTGCCAATTTTCAATGTTTAATAACCGTATATTAAGTTTAATTTCATGAAGCCCATTCGTTTAATTTGTGGGTACGTTATAAGGAACACTTATTTTGTTAAATTGACGAAGAATCTACAGGTATTTAACAACGTCAAAGTATATAATCATCGGTAAATAAAATACTCAATGCATTCTAGAAAAAAAATAATGTCATGATTAACGATTGCGAATCTCGTAGTTCGTTTTTGGCTTGCTGCAGTGACGAAAGTATAACAGAAAATGTCACTCAAAAAAAATAAACAAGGAGAAAAATCAAGAAACAAAATGATATTTCTCAGATTAGAATATATAGATAATTGAAATTATATATATATTTAAGAATAAAAAAATAACACTGCCTATATACAAGCTGATATACATCTACACAATAGTAACAGAGATACCCGAGGTGCAATACATATTTTGTAAAATTTATTTTTTATTAATCTTTGTTTTTTATTTGTAGAAGGCTATTTTTTCTTATTTTGTAAGTAATTAATAACATCTTATGTACTTTCAGCTAGAATGAAAGCCTTTGTTTACATTCTTCTGGTTACTTTGATAGTAACAACTGTCTCATCGCACAAACTTGTTAAGCGATCTGGAGGCGGTGGTGGTGGCGGCGGGGCCGGAGGAGGTGGTGGTGGAGGGGGAGGCGGTCCAAGCTGCCTCTTCTGTGGATCGTCTGGCGGTGGTGGAGGAGGGGGTGGAGGTTCCGGTGGTGGTGGTGGAGGAGGTGGTGGTAAATGAAGGTAAGATTTTTTTTTCTTTATACCAGGAGATAAATCATTTCGAAATAGTTTCGACCAATTCTCATTTATTTTGTACAAATTAAAAATAAACTGCTTTTGGTTATCGAGAACTTCGTTACATTATATTGCTTCTAAGCAAGTGTTTTGTGTAGTGCCTAACAGTACATGTTTGAGTTGTCTGTCTGTCTCTCAGTAAGGTGAAATGCATGAATACGTTAGGACATAACAAAAGACTTTAATTTATTAGATAAGTGTTGGAGCAAAGTATATATTTTATGAAAATGAAGCAAAACAGTACATATCACAGAGGGTAAACGCTTTTCTTCAGGTGCATGTATGACATTTCTGCAATTCAAATTCCAAACTCTTTATAACAGTAAAAATTCTTATAAAATTTCAATTAAGTTGAATGGAATTGTAAACGCTTTACATTGATGATCTTAATATTTGTTCTTCGAGTGAGTTCCATCTTGTTTAACTTATAAATTAAAAATTCAAAAAATATGAAAAGCATTAAATTGCAAATCGAAAACTTTATCATTTCCTATTTTTAGTATATTTCATATTAATATAGACTTGAAATTATTAACTTTGAAACGCCTTATTAGCGTTAATTATGTCTAGGTAAAGTAAGTACTCAAAACTGTCGTTCTAATGTTTGTTTCTTCTAATTGTTTTTCCAGGTTAGCCACAACTCACTGTTGCCATATGAGTATTGTGAAATGAAGTATCAAATCCAGAAACATAGTAATTTATTTGAAGCTTATGTTTTTTTCAAATGATTTGTGGAGAGTAAACAATAACACGAAAAATGATGTTATTTTCGTTATCGTTCATCTTATTAATAATGAAAGGATATGGAGTAAATGCACATGTGACAAAGTCTATAAAAGTACAACATGTTCTTAATTAAACCAAGCAATATAACAACGTTTCTATTGTTGTTTGTCATCTTGAAGTTGTCATCAGACCGTTAACAATAATCTATGCTTATTCCTCTAAACGGTCCCTAGCAGAGTTTGAGCTAAAATATTCATTGCTAATAGTCGAGCAACGCTATATCCATGTTTCTCGTCTTTTGTTCATGCATGAATGGTTGTCATTAAACATAAAATTTACTGGAAAAGTATTCTTACAACTGTTGCCATTTGTTACCCGACAAAAAGACTCATAGAAGACAATCACAACATTCAAACAACCACAGGGAACCTATTGGAAGAAGACTAGGCAAAACAAAATAATGTGATGTGGGCACTAAAATTAGAATGACCAGAATAATATTTTGAAATTACAAAATAAAATGCAAATTTTCAAGTATAATAGTGGTGTATAAGGACCGTTCACCTCGTATTTGTCGAAGAGCAGGTTGAGAAGACGCTATACTAGCGTTGTATATCTCATTTTGGATTTGTGAGGAGCTGTCGAGGAACGGATGTACCGTTGTGTGTCATTGGCTATTGGCCTCGTCCCTTATGTCTCGCCTCTGGCTTTGGCTTCAACTGTCCACGGTGTTGTCATTGGTCCTGTCCTTAATCATGTATGTAAATATAATAGATATGCAAATGAGGTACTACTAGTAAAGCTAATGATAGAAAAAAGGAAGGATAACAAAGCATGTGTCAAAGAGACAACGACCCAAATGGGAGTAATAACAACTCAAAGCACCGTAAGAGCTTCAATGATCGATTAGGAAACCCCACCACCAACGACATGTCGGAGTCGGCCCCCTAAAAAAGAGTAATCAAGTTCAGCGAAATAAACATCATCCTATATTCCCATAGACATAAAGTAAACTTAGGAGAAAAATAGATTTCATTCTGGTTTACCCTTAACCCTAATTTTTACCCTATACCTTTAATTCTTATCCTAAATCTAAGCCTATCCATAATTTATTTACCCTCACCCTGATGTAAATACCCAAAACCCTAACTCTCATGTATGTAAAAGTTATCTAACCATTGTGTAAAAAACGGTAAATCCAACCTAAAATATACATAACAGTTATCCTAACGCTAATGCATGTAACAGTCAAAACCCTTATGTACAAAATGTAATAACAGTATCCCTAATCCTAATGTAACAAAAGCCAAAACCCTTTTGTATAAAACAGTAACACTAACCCTTTGGTATATATAACAGTAACCCTAACCCTAATGTATATTACAGTAACCATTACCCTTATGTATAGAACAGTATACAGTTATTTAATGTGTAGCCAGGCAAAAGACCAGAATATTTTCCCGAGGTAATGGAAACAGTTCAGTGTTCTATTGCCCGAAGCCAACGGCTGAGGGCAATAGAACACTGAACTGTTTCCATTACCGAGGGAAAATCATTCTGGTCTATTGCAAGGCTTCACATTAAATAACTGTTTTATTACCTAATCAGCACAAAATTAAAATAAGTTGTCAAAATAGCCGTCTGCAGAACTCACATTTACTGCAAATTACTGTATTTGTATTAGTATTCTGATACACGATTGAACAATTGCAGCAAAAATCCTAAGTAAATATGAACAAATATAATTGTATTTTTTAAAATTAATATTTTAAAATATGTACAAATGTGCAAAATGATGTATACGTTTCTTGTTGAATCATTTCATAGTGTTAATGAATGTACATTTGCTTTGCACATTTTCAAAACTATAATACTTAGGTCTGTCAGTCAGTACTCTGGTTGATTGTGTGTGTGTGTGTGTGTGTGTGTGTGTGTGTGTGTGTGTGTGTGTGCGTGTGTCCAACGTGTCTTGTAGTATTTCTCTCTTTATCAATAATTTATTACAAAGAACTTTAGTAGAAATAAAATTCCATCAAATGTTTCGACGCAAGAAAATCCAATATGATTTGACCAATAATATCAGCCAGAAAATAGAAAAGTAATAAATTTACATGAAATCGTTTTGACCAATTACAGTAGCCAGGCAATAGAACAGTAATGAATATTCATGAAATAATTTTGACCAATTACAGTAGCCAGGCAATAGAGCGTTAATGAATATTCACGAAGAAATCATTTTGACCAATCGCAATAGCTAGGCAATAGAACAGAATGAAATAGAATACTTGAAAGTAAAAATCTCCAAACTAGTTCAAAATACAAAATACTTAATAAAACATATAAAACAATACAATTAGGTAATAATTATGCTTTCACTTATGTATATAACAGTAACCCTAACCCTTGTGTATGTAACAGTAGCCCTTATGAATATAACAGTAACCCTAATGCATATAACAGAAACCCTAACCCTTGTGTATATAAAAGTAAAACTTACCCTTTGGTGTATTACAGTAACCCTTTTGTATGTTGCAGTAACACTTATTTCAATGCATATAAAAGTAACCTTGGCCTTCTGTATATAATAGTAATCCTTACCCCGACTTCAAACCCTAACTGATAATCCTAGACCCGATACCTTATTTTACACCTTAACCTTAACCAAACAACAATTCAATCTTAAGTTTACTCTAACACTAACCCTTACTTATATCCAATCATAACTTAAACATAACCTTAACCATTAGTCCTAATCGTTACCTAATACTTACACAACCTCTGATTCTTAGCTATTTTTAACCCCAGAGTCGACCTTATTTCTAACCACAATGTAGTCATAAAATTACCCTAACACTAAAGTTAAACATTACCTTAATGATTTTAACCTGTAGCTCTATCACATAGCCCTTAACCTAGACACTAGCTCTGACTGTAACCCAAAGTCTTAACTGTAACTAATACACAGTTTCTCTCTATTGTATATTCATAGCCCTGAAACAACATAAAACCTAACCTAACCCCATTTCAACCTTAATTCTACCGTGACTAACCCTCAATTACTCTAATCCTTAACTAACACTGACTTTACTTTAACCCTTAGCCATAGCCTAATACTAGCACAACTTCTAACACTAACAAAGTCATAAGCCTTAAACCATTTTCGACCGTAACCTAACCCTAAAATCATTTCAATCTTAACATAACCCTAATAATATCATCACTTACCCTAACTCCAGATCCTATTCCAACCGTAGTGGTGCATGTTATCCGAAACATTACCCTTTTTAGGTAAGTTACCCTATCATAGCACAAAAAGTGTATATAATTTTAACGGGAACTTTATTGATTTTTTGAAAACGTAATAAAGAATTTTAACCCAACTTAACATAATAACTAGAGGTACTGTGGCCTAGAGGGCCAAACAATGATACCCCCAGTCCACATGAGAGTAGAAGATCCACAATATAATTTGTCACAAAATAAGTAATAATTGTACAATTTCCGGTAAACAGGAGGTAAATGGTGAAATCGATACTTGCAGTATAAGACATCATTCTAAACTTGCATACAAAATTTCAAGTGGCAGTGATGAGTGGTTACTGAGAAAAGTGTTAACAAAATTTTCTACGATTTACAAAAGAGCTTGAAAATTAACTAAGTCGGTAAACAGGAAGTAGATGTCCGGAAATTCTGAAATAGCTACTTGCGGTAAAGGACATAATTCTAAACTTACATACAAGATTTAAAGTTGCAGTGATGAGTAGTTACTGAGAAAATTGTTCCGACAATTTCCTTTGATTGACAAAAGATCTCGAAAATAAATAAAACTGTATATTAAAGTAGTAGACATGGGGTAAGAGGAGATAACTCCTATTTATATAAAAATTTCTTGTTGTGATTGGTATGAATATAAAACAAGATTTTTAATATTTTTTTCATAAATAAAATTAAAATATCATTTTATCATGAAAATACACTCTTTTAATAAATTACTTCATAATGCCTGCGTAAAAAGTTCCAGGTTTTGAAAGGAATCTAAAAAAATATTAAAATAAATCAAATTCAGATATTTGGTGAGGAATGTAATTCTTTTAACTTGACATTCAGTATCGAGGCAAATTATGCCTTTTTATACAGTTTTCCTAACATTGTAAAAAAAATGGTATGGTGAATTTTTCTAAAATTTTGACATAAATCATATGTGAAGAGGATCTTTAATTTCTCAGTTTTTGATGAAAATTGAATAATAGGATTTTCATTTAGATGGAATTAAAAAGCTCTATATTCCCCATTGTTCTGACAATGCAAGTTCTTTGTACTGCTTCTCTTCTTTTTTCTATCTTTTGTACTGCATATCAACACTTAATGTGTGCTTATGATAATTATTATCTGGTATTTAGTTCTACAAGATTCTAAGAAGCAGTTTAGAAAATTAAGACTAATTTACATTGTTTCTTATTAATATACAGTACATTGTACATTAGTAGACACCTAAGATATGGGTGTTTCTATGAACTGTATATAAAAAATCTTACGGTGAAAGTTTTCAAAATTTTTTACTTGAAGTTTATAAGCACATAATTGTGTCATGCTGTGACTTTAAAGAAAATTGAATTTGGGGGAAATTTTGGGGTTACCCAAGGTCTACTTCCTTAAGTAGAAAAAAGGCTTAAATTTCTATTTCAGCACAGTTAAATGTAATCTATTGTTTAACAACATTTTTTATAGATTCTTCATTCAACGTATTACGCGTATGATTACGACAAATAACACAAAATATGACGTCAGCATAGCAACCAGCACGTGACGCATCCACAGTGACCTAATAATTTTGTGATAATGTCCAGTTCGGTGATACTGAGAATATCAGTCTCTGTAGATCAAAGGAAATTCATACAAATTAACGTAAAAATGAAACGTCATTTATCAAAAGATATACCGACATTGATCTCAACTTCAACGACAAAATCAGAAATGTGAAATCTCAACTAAATTAACACATAGCATTTAAACATATTTACTTTGATATTAATGTAAACAATAAGTGGAAGACGAAGTAAACATCAACTGATTGTATGAAAACAAACTGATATTGAAGACAACATAAACAACAAATACAAACATAAAGATCATGAAGTAATACACACAATGAAAACATATCAACACTGATGTTAATTGAACAACAAATACGAACAGAAACGTTAATATATCAACACAAAGTGACGCAAGATATGTACACATAAAAACTCCAAATACTGTGAAAGTACTATTATTCGTGGGGTTCCAATTTTCGTGGATTTCGTGGTTAGTTTAAACCACGAAATTAGGATCCCAACGAAATGCATTTTCGCCCTAATTTTTTAACGCATAAATTGGAAACAACGAATTTAAGAACCCACGAAATAGTGATATTTACGAAAACCACGAAAATTGATGCCCACGAATAAAAGTACTACCACAGTAATACACATAAAGTTAACTATGACTATTAAAATATGAAAAATATGAACACATATCGTCATTGAAATGGATGCTTACATGAAAACACAACAAGAAATTATAAATATCAAGATAAATTAGTGTAGAATATGAAGACATGGTGAAATTGATATGAACTGTTACATGAAAATGCAAAATGATACTTTAGATATGAACACAAATATAACAAATTATGACAACAAATGTTAACTTGTACATCAAAACACATATCTAGGAGTACATAAATATAGAACTAAGATCTGGATTTCTGTCAGGAGAGCAGACGCACTGAGTGTTGTATAGATGGCTAAATTTTCTGCCCCTCCCATTAGTCCCCTGTTTAGTGTGAATGAAAACCTTTCTTTCACTCTTGTTTTACTTATACTTTTTTAATTGATTAACTTGTTCATGTTGTCCTCATCACGATATAGATAAAATATTGCTAACTGGATGTTACATTCTAAGCAAACAATCAATCATCAGGTACAAAAAGGGAATTCCATTGACTCCATATCCTGTGTGGAGAAACGCCACACTCGATGCAGTATAAACACCTATTCTACATTTTCTAAAGAGACCAGAGTCACTTGGACTCGAATAGAAAGCTAAATTCACTGTCCCTACCCATTTATCCTCTTTTCCAGTGGAAAATGAATACGGGTACACCCGGTTTTATCTTCCCCCCTAGTATCTCTCTTCTTCTACTTATACTTATTTTAATTGTTGACTTGTTCTCGTCCTAATATAGCGGAAATATTGCTCACTGGACGTTAAACTCTAAATCTAACTCAGCAATCAATCTGCATTTTTATAGAATTACTTAAACATGTTAAAATAGCTGAATGAGTTCTTCATGCTTAACCACTATTACAAAAATTATCACTAAGGTGTCGTACACTGGCTGTGAACAATCTGCGGCATGGATTGTGCCGTTTATTATATTGAACAAGAGGAGAAACGTTGGAAGTGGGATGAAATTCATTCTGCATTGATATTGGTACATGCATTTGTCGCCCCTTATTTTCAAAATTACTAGTGGTATACCTGTCCTCGTTGCAATGTTTACTTCTGAGGAAGAGGGAGTGACTTGCAAGTTATGAAGAAAAACGACGAAATCATAATCATACAAAGAAATTGCACTATACAAAATCTTATCCTGTGTGTTCTTCATAATATGACTAAAAAAAGCACTATTCCCAACAAAAGCCACATGATTATGTTCACTTTCAAAATCCGAGTTACACGCCGAAACACTTATTTCACTAATACGTACGTTTTCACCTATTAGGATATTTTTATTCTTAGACGACTTATCCTTAAAAAAACATGTTTTCCAATACTAAATTATAATTACTATAAAATTCAGCCAACAAAAATTACAGAATTAATCACCAATATGGTCGGCAAAAAATAAAACAAATAAAAAAGGCACTGAGGTTTGTCCACGTGTACTGGTTTATAGACGTGATACACAAGTTGGATTATATCGTTTTAGGGCTTAGATGTTACTCATCTGTGAAAGAAAGATTGACTTTAAACCATTGCAAGAAACTACAAAAAGACTCGGAAATGCAACCAAAAGTCGCAACAGGATTTTCCATATGTATGCAGAACATCTGATGTAACAAGATGATTGTAAAAGTACTTGAATGTCGTATTATTAGCTAAATGAGATATTGGTCCTTCACCACTATAAAATTTATCATTATCACACTGAACACTAGGTTGTAATAAACCTGTCTCTGGATAGTCTGAGACTGAGGCATGAATTTTAACGGATAATAATGTTAAACAATAGGAAATAAAAGGGACAACAGAAAAACGCCTACAATGGCTGAAAATTATAATAACATGCCACAATCTGCTAGGGAACTACACAGGAAAAACACAAATTAGTCAAAAGACAAACGTAAACAACGATAGGAACTCGGGACAGCCGGACTTGGTACCGGCAATAGCAAAATCCAGCGGTAGGGTTAAACCGGTTTATGGGTACCCAAACCTCCCTTTTTCTGTCCTGTTTCCCTATAGTTTGGTCAATATACGAATAAAACCCAATACAGGTAGACCACTAACTACATGACCAATCTTGAAACGCGAGAATATAACAATACGTAATTCTTAAAGATGGGTCAAGGGGTGCTCGCCGCTAAACTGCCGGCTAGCTAGAGGAGCCCGTCTGCTGGTAAAACACTGTCGCACTACGGTAGAAAACTTCCCTCACGATTTGGTCAAGAATCATCATATATTTCATTAGACATCAGCAGTATTAGTGAGAGGCCAGTATGTATTTAAAAGTTTTAGGTCACTAGACCTCAAAGGTAATTTAACGGATGAAAGCAGAGTATCTTGTCAATATACCCTATTACGTAAAGAATGTAACTTACGTCCCAGCTTTTCTGGATTTTTAATCCATTTCTGGCATTTTTTAACATTATTACCGTTAAAACGAGGATTAGAAATGCCCTTAGTTATAAGCTGTTTGCGAGTAATGCCATATTTAGATATTAAATATTCATATATGTTATAAAACTTCTTAAAGGTATTCAACAACTTACGAAATCTGTAACCCTGTTGTAAAAGCTTGGCTGTGATAGTAAGGTTATGTCCATTAGCAGAGTAGAACAAACACGTGCGAATCGTACTAGTTAAGAACATGAGTTTGAAGAAGATGGAATGCATTGTGCAATGGTAGAGGTATTTTTTATCCCTCATTTTAAAAATAACTGGTAGTATAGCTATTCTCAGTGACACTGAACTCCCATGATACTCCTATTAATTCAAAGGAGAACTTACACAAGAAGAAGCATGAAATGGAGGTATTTATTGTCCCCAGGAATAGAGTATGGTATTTGTCGTTCAAAAACAAAAATAACAAACATTTCCTTTGATATAATTAACTGAACTTTGTGCAAAACTCGGGTTTGATACTGCTGTGCTATTACTAGAACTCTAATGCTGCATGGTATAAAAAGGATTGGAAAACCTTACCCTCTTGTGAGCTGGAGTCCAAAGTAGGCATTGGCGTAGACGAAGAACTTTCCATTTTATTTTTGGGCTTAGAGAAAGAACTAGCAGAGTGTCACAAAGATGCCTTGTTTTCTTTTGCGGAAGGGGAAGTAACTCGTTAGACGTATATATCACATGGAACAATTTTGATATAATACAGCTGGAAAGCATTGTACAAAATCCTGTGTTGTCATATCATTTGACGAAGAACAAATATCATTACCAACAAAAGTCACTTTTTTATATTTGCTTTGTAAATCTGCGTATCACATCTGGCTCACTTATGTCCTCAAAAAGCAAGTGGTCATTTATCAAGAATAACCCATACTAAATAAATATCACTTTACTGGCACACAACTGACAGAGTTGATCAACAATTTGGTCGATAAAACAGCACTGTTAAAACTTGAGGGCCATTCTACATGTACCGATTTATATACAGACATTAAATACATTATTGCTGTGGTCAAGGAAGTGGCAAAACTTTTATTGTAATGAAGTCAAGTAATACCCCAATCTTACACAATGTGTTAGATTCGTCGATATGGAATGCATACATTGCGTTTATATCAGACGTGAAAACCTGGCAAATGTCTTCAATGTTGTTTTTGCACGACGGCGGGTCAGTGAAATGTTGAGAGCGTTGGTGTAAAATTAAATTGAAAGTTTTGCCACTTCCTCTACCGCAGCAATAATAAAGGGCTTGACCTTATTGATATTGCAGGCATTTTTCGGGACCCAGATATTCAAACCTTGTACCTGTCTATTTTGACAGCCAGGACATGCATGTCATTTCCTTTTTGTATGAAAAACCTAGTAGGAACATTTTTTTTTTTCAATTTTTCTTCTATTACTTGTGATGCTGATTTGGAGAAAAAATACCCTAGCAGTTGAGGCTGTTCCACGCCGCTATATCGCTATGACCTTTGTGGACATATATCAACGGGGAATCTTAACATCATTGTATATAAAGAAGTTTGACAATTCTTAAGAAAATGGCCTAAATATTGCCCACCTTCAAACATAAACTGGCAAGCAGGTTTTGATATATAATGACGCTGTAACCAATTATTGTAAAAAATGGTGCAAACGAGAAAGTGCAGACAATATATTTTTTTTAATACATTTTTTGCTAAGGTCACAAATAGAATAAATTTCTTGAAAGATGATTGTTTTGGGTCGCCTCTTAAGGTGTCTGTAAATAGGATCAAGGCAAAATTGAAGAATTGTGGTTAAAAAATATGTGCTTGCACCTGTAGACAAGGCTTCTAACAACGTTGCTATTGTCTGAAAGAAACACTACATCGATGTGCAACAAAACGAACTGGACAAGTCTGACACTTTGAAACGTGCCAATTGTAACAGAAAAACGTTAACCAAGCAAAATTACAAGGATACAGAAATGCATAAGTTCCACCTAAAGATACGATATTGCCTACCATGAACTGGGTTTCGCAGCTTCACAAAAACCCTACAAACATCGTTTAATTTCGGCATCTAGTATGTGTTTTTCTACTAAGTTATCCATCCATTTAACTAGTTCACTTACTTGTATAAAGGAGTTGGTTGTTAAATACTGTGAAAAAGTTATCTAAACTCTGGTGTAAATTACTTTAGGAGTGTAAAAAATTCTATCGAAGTTTTAGATAAACTCTCATCTATCGACATTTATGATTTTTCTAGACTTTATACCACCCTTGGGTTAAATTCAAATTGGGACAACTTATTAAATAGTCTGCAGTTCATTTGCTCTAACAAAAAGCAATGATTCTTCTCAAATATTACCTACAATAATCATTGTTCCTGGACATGTTTTGTTTGGCAATATTTTTGTTCGTTTTGGCAACACTATTTATCAACAGGTATTCTCATGGGCACAAATTGTGCACCTCTAATTGCAGATCTTTTCATTTTCTGTAACGAACGAGAAAAAAAACTTCAAAACGTAACCATACAAAACAGTGATAAACTTATTTCTATTTTCAATGATAATAGCGGTATAATGACGATATCCTTCCTATTGATAGTCCCAAGTTTTCAGTTTGTAGATAGTATTTACCCGCAACAACTGAAATCAAATAAAGGTAACAATGATTCAAAATACTGCGCATCTCTTGATTATCGGGATGGTTTTGATTTCACTATTACTAATCAACCTTTTCATGACGGCGACATTCCTGTTGCGCCATCCTACTTGGTGTATATTTCTCAACTGGTACGACTCGCATGAGTTTGGTCTACTCTTGACGATTTTAATGAACGTAACCTTACTGAGTTACTATCACAGCAAAACGTTTACAACAGGGTTACAGATTTCATAAGTTCTTGAATACATTTAAGAAGTTTAATAATAGATATGACCATTTTCCAAAAGTTTAGATTTTATCTGCACTGAAGAGACATAAGTTGTCGAAATGTGCATATGCAGAAAATAAATTCACAGTAACTTCGGTATTTAGTTATTTGATATCTAAATATGGCGTTACTCGTAAACAGCTAATTAATAAATGCCATTTCTAGTCCTCGTTTCTACATTTTACAAATATTGTTCAAAACTAAGGAGTATATCTTTGCATAGCTCTGTTCTTAGCTGAATTTTGGCTTTTCTATTTAGATCATTTTGCTTATTCGATCTCTATCAGCTTTTATACGCTTTTCGGTTAATGGACTTTCAAACATTTTGGTTTGATCTGCACTGATGAGACATAAGAATTTCGCATATGCAACAAATAAATTCACATTAAATTCGGTATTTTGGGGGGGGGGGGGTTTACGGAAATGTTGTTAAAAAATGCCTGAAATAGATTAAAAGTTCAGAACAGTTGGGACGTAACCTACATTCTTTACGTAATAGCGGATATCACAATATATATTCTGCTTGCGTCCATTAAGTTAGCCTTGAGACATAGTGACCTGAAAATCTTGCACACATATTGGCCTCTCACTTTTACTGCTGATGTCTACTGAAATTTATGAATATTTTTCAGCAAACCCTCCATGGGTTTGATTTTTCTTCGGTAGTGCGCAAGTGTTCTACCAGCAGACTAGAATCCTTGAGCTAGCCGACAGTGTAGCGGCGAGCACCCCTTGACCCAACTTTCGAAATTACGTATTGTCCTTTTCTCTCCTTTCAAGATTGTGGTCATGGAAATAGTACTCTACCTGTATTGTGTTTTATTCGTATGATTTTATACTATAGGGAAACGGGACAGATAAAGGGGAGGTTTGGGTACCCATAAACGGATTCGAACCGACCGCTGGCTTTTGCTAGTGCCGGTACCAAGCCTAGCTGTCCCGTGTTCCTATCGTTGTCTACGTTTGTCTTTTGTCTTATACGTGTTCTTCATGTGTTCTCTGTTAGATTGTGGCACGTAGTTATCATTTTCAGCCATTGTAGGTGTTTCCTGTTACCCATTCTTTTACATGTCATACACAAGTAGAATTCGATTGTTTTCGAAGATTAATGTTGCTTATCTGTGGAAGAACTGTTAATTTTCAGATATAGCGGAAAACCACAAAATGAATGAGTTGCAGAAAAAAGACGCAATTGGTTTTTGTGTATGCTGAACACATCTTAAGTAACAAGTTGATTGTACAGAACTTGAATTTCGTATTATTGTGTAACATATTTCATCCCTTCTGGACAGTATTCTTTTCATGCATTGAGTGACCAACCAGTCTGTTAAAATTCGTTGTATAGAACATTCAGAACAAAACTACAGTAACTGCCATATAGAAGGGCAAATGTTTATGTAATCACAACAAAATAATGGTTTCGTTTCTCCATATCCTTCGATGATCAATACATTTTTTGTATCTTCTCAAAAACTGTGAAATGGCCTATATAGACAAAAAAGGTTATTTACAGAAATGTTCCACTAGTAATATGTCAGAAAACGTAAAAATGTAGCATACATGTACATGATGTATATTAATTTCTTTCCTATAAAGTAGACGAACCAGATACCACCTTACAAAATTTTCGACATCATTGGAGAATATTTTAAATGGCCAAAGGAACAAAATCAAAGGTTACATGACCATACCTTTTTAAGATACTGTAGGTCATGTGTTCATAAAAATTATAAATGATTTGGTAAAACATAGACAAACAAGTACCAAAGATGGACGTATGGTGCTTAAATTCACGCGCACACGGTGATTCCAACATTAGGAGAATTGTTTACTAACACATTGAGTTAATTGATGTACAAAAACATATACTTATTAGCATCAATATCCTTTTATTTGGTCAAAGACACCACAAAAAACATTTCTATCATCATCATCATCTTACAAATTCCCTAGAGTCTTTTTAAAGCAAGGTCATTCACTTTTCTTGCAACGAACACAAAGTGACATTTGTGTCTGTAACATATTGTTATTGTTAATATTCCCTTACAGAAAACATCTTACGTAATACAATGGACACGGTGATTTCATTGAATTTTACCTTAGAAAATTTTCGTGTTGTCTTCATTAATTTAAAAGTCATAAAAAGTGATGAATGACGACAATGTGTACAATTTAATAAATATTTACAAGAAAGCATACTGTATATAAAGCGACTGGCACAGTTGAAAAATAATCAAGTACAAAGATTTACATTTTACAGACATGTAAGTATAATTTGAAGTATTTTTACTCTAGCATTGTATTCAGTGTAGTGGGACTCATGGGAAATAGCCTGGCACCTGAATCGGTTTTCAGGAGCTTTGGCATCATATCTACCAGTCGCACCCCAAATTGGTGGATAGGGGAATGATGCCCTGCCTGTTTAGGGTAGTCAGGTCCTAACAAGGAAAACCTGACCGCAAACCACATGAACCACTCTAGCTTAACGATGAGGAGAAGCGCAATGAAGTATAAATACCCCTTCTATATTTTGCTAAGGAGCGTAGATTTAATTGGAGACTTAAAAAAGGCTAACACCCCCCCCCCCCCCCCCAACACACACGCATTTCTCCCCTTTTCCAATTGCAATCAAAACTTGTAGCCTCGATTGTCCACTTGTGTTTTTCTTTTATTTTTCTACATGTATTTTTTGAATTGATGAGCTTGATAAAATTTGCAATATCTGCAAGAAAATGATGTTATGAATATTGGTCTGTAAGTCTTGTCATACGAGAGAGAAAATTATTAATAAAACGTTTTTTTTTCACCCAAAAAAGACGTCTGTGGGATCAGGTCCATAGTTTTCATGGAAACGTAATATATATTCATCGAGAAGTTTCAATATTGAACGATTATTACAAACCCTGTTATCGATATCATGAAATAAAATTTAAATTATCATGTTCATTTCTAATACTTGTTATGTTTTTAGCTAATTAATTTCTCCCAATGTAATTCCATATCACTCAGCCTGACCATGAGTGACTTTACAAGACAAAATAGCCTTCAATAGATGATTTCAGATTTCCATTTACAGAAAATAAATTTAAAGAAACTTAAGTCTGAAGTTATTTTGTGAATGAAATAATATGAATACAAAAAGTCTGTGATACAACACAAGCAAATAAAAGTTTGAAAATAATTATTCAAATCAATAAACTTTTTGTGTTCAAATTACTTAACGTGACAAACGTGACAATTTGTGTGAAATATCATATTTTAGACAACAATTTTCTATAAACAACTAAATTTAATTAAAAGATATATTTATTTTGCCAATTGTCAATGTTTAATAACCGTATATTAAGTTTAATTTCATGAAGTCCATTCGTATAATTTGTGGATACATTATAAGGAACACTTATTTTGTTAAATTGACGAAGAATCTAAAGGTATTTAACAACGTCAAAGTATAAAATCATCTGTAAACAAATACTCAATGCATTCTAAAATAAACAGCTGCGCCAGTCGCATGATACGCCCGTCGTCATTCTCCAAAACTTTAAGTGATTTAGGTAAAGGGTTCTCAATTCAGAAGCACCTGTAACTGCAATTAAGCTTGATTTCTCTTTAAGAAATTTTTCTGCGAAGTTTAAAGTGAGCTGATCAAAGTACTTATCAGTTAGAGCGCAACATGTAAAAAATTGCCTTAAAATTGAAAACAAAGTCCCATAACTCTTGCCAGAAAAATCGAAATTTCACAAAAAAGTATACAGATCGTAAGGTCATTACATCCAATACCTCTACAAAGTTTGAAGTGAATTGGCCAAATGGTTGTCAAGTTAAAGCGTGACGTGTAATAAATTGCCTTAACATTAATAAATAAAGTCCCATAACTCTTGCAAGAAAAATCAAAATTTCGCGAAAAAGTAAACAGATCGTGAGGCAATCATATCCAATACCACTACAAAGTTTGAAGTGAATTGGCCAAAGGGTTGTCAAGTTAGAGCGCGACATGTAAAAAATTGCCTTAAAATTGACGAATAAAGTCCCATAACTTTTGCAAGAAAAATGGAAATTTCACGAAAAAGTATACAAATCGTGAGGCTATCATATCCAATACCTCGACAAAGTTTGAAGTGAATTAGCCAAAGGGTTGTCAAGTTAGAGCGCGACATGTAAAAAATTGCCTTAAAATTGACGAATAAAGTCCAATAACTTTTGCAAGAAAAATGGAAATTTCACGAAAAAGTATACAGATCGTAAGGCTATCATATCCAATACCTCGACAAAGTTTGAAGTGAATTGGCTAAAGGATTGTCAAGTTAGAGCGCGACATGTAAAAAAATTGCCTTAAAATTGACGAATAAAGTCCCATAACTCTTGCAAGAAAAATGGAAATTTCACGAAAAAGTATACAGATCGTGAGGCCATCATATCCAATACCCACAAAGTCTGAAGTGAATTAGCCAAAGGGTTGTCAAGTTAGAGCACGACATATGAAACGGACGGACAGACGGACGGACAATCGGACATCGGTATACCATAAAACGTCCGTCATTAGACGGGCGTATAAAAATGATGTCATGATTAATGATTGTGAATCTCGTAGTTCGTTTTTGGCTGGCTGCAGTGACGAAAGTATAACAGAAAACTGTCACTCAAAAAAAAATAAATAAGGAGAAAAATAAAAAAACTAAATGATATTGCTCAGATTAGAATATATAAATAATTGGAATTACACACACACATATATATATAAGAATATATATATTTAAGAATAAAAAAATAACACTGCCTATATACAAGTTGATATACATCTACACAATAGTAACAGAGATACCCGAGATGCAATACATATTTTGTAAAATACATTTTTTATTAATCTTTGTTTTTTATTTGTAGAAGGCTATTTTTTTCTTATTTTGTAATTAATTAATAACATCTTATGTACTTTCAGCTAGAATGAAAGCCTTTGTTTACATTATTCTGGTTACTTTGATAGTAACAACTGTCTCATCGCACAAACTTGTTAAGCGATCTGGAGGCGGTGGTGGTGGCGGCGGGGCCGGAGGAGGTGGTGGTGGAGGGGGAGGCGGTCCAAGCTGCCTCTTCTGTGGATCGTCTGGCGGTGGTGGAGGAGGAGGGGGTGGAGGTTCCGGTGGTGGTGGTGGAGGAGGTGGTGGTAAATGAAGGTAAGATTTTTAAAAAAATCTCTTTATACCAGGAGATAAATCATTTCGAAATAGTTTCAACCAATTCTCATTTATTTTGTTCAAATTAAAAATAAATTGCTTTTGGTTATCGAGAACTTCGTTACATTATATTGCTTCTAAGCAAGTGCTTAGTGTAGTGCATAACAGTACAATTGATAATCAGAATGTTTGAGTTGTCTGTCTCTCAGTGAGGTGAAATACATGAATAGGCTAAGACATAACAAAAGACTTTAATTTATTAGACAATTTTAGATAAGTGTTGGAGCAAAGTATATATTTTATGAAAATGAAGCAACACAGTACATATCACAGAGGGTAAACGCTTTTCTTCAGGTGCATGTATGACATTTCTGCAATTCAAATTCAAAACTCTTTATAACAGTAAAACATCTTATAAAATTTCAATTAAAGTGGAATTGTAAACGCTTGACACTGATGATCTTTATATTTGTTCTTCGAATGAGTTCCGTTTTGTTTAACTTATAAATTAAAAATTACAAAAATATGAAAAGCATTGAATTGCAAATCGAAAACTTTATCATTTCCTTTTTTTAGTATATTTCATATTAATATAGACTTGAAATTCCTAACTTTAAAACGCCTTATTAACGTTATTTATGTCTAGGTAAAGTAAGTACTCAAAACTGTCGTTCTAATGTTTGTTTCTTTTAATTGTATTTCCAGGTTAGCTACCACTCACTGATGCCATATGAGTATTGTGAAATGAAGTATCAAATCCAGCAACATATTAATTTATTTGAACCTTATGTTTTCTTCAAATGATTTGTGGAAAGTAAACAATAACACGAAAAGTGGTGTTATTTTCATTATCGTTCATCTAATTAATAATGAAAGGATATGGAGTAAATGCACATGTGACAAAGTCTATACAAATACAACATGTACTCATTTATAGCAAGCAATGTAACAACGCTTCTATGGTTGTTTTCCATCTTTGAAATTACAATGAGACCGTTAACAATAATCTATGCTCATTCCTCTAAACGGCAGCCATTCGTTACCCGACAAAAAAGACTCATAGAAGACAATCATTCAAACAACCACAGGGAACCTATTGGAAGAAAACTTGACAAAACAATATAATGTGTTGTGGGCACTAAAATTAGAATGACCAGAATAACATTTTGAAATTACAAAATAAATTAAAATTAAATGCAAATTTTCAAGTATGATAGTAGTGTATAAGGACCGTTCACCTCGTATTTGCCGAAGAGTGGGTCGAGAAGACACTATTGTAGCGCTGTATATCTCACTTTGGATTAGCGAGCAGCTGTTGAGGAACGGATGTACTTTAGTGTGGCATTGGCTATTGGCCTCGTCCCGTATGTCTCGCCTTTGACTTTGGCTTCAACTGTCCATGGCGTTATCATTGGTCCTGCCCTTATTCATATATGGAAATATGATCGATATGCAAATGACGCTGATGCATGTAACAGTCAAAACCCTTATGTACAAAATGTAATATCAGTATCCCTAAGCCTTATGTAACACAAGCCATAACCCTATTGTATAAAACAGTTACACTAACTCTTTGGTATATATAACAGTAACCCTAACCTTTATGTATGTTACAGTAACCCTAACCCTCATGCATATAACAGTAACCCTAACCCTAATGTATATCACAGTAACCATTACCCTTATGTATAGAACAGTTATCCTTGCACTTATGTATATAACAGTAACACATAACGTAATGTATATAAAAGTAACCCCAACCCTTATGTATGTAACATTAACCCTTATGTATATAACAGTAACCCTAATGCATACAACAGTAACCCTAAGCTTTGTGTATATAAAAGTAAAACTAGCCCTTTGGTGTATTACAGTAACACAGCATATTACAGTAACCTTAGCCTAATGTATATAACAGTAAAGCCTAAATCTGACTTCAAACCCTAACCGATAACCCTAGATCCGATACCTTATCTTACACCTTAACCTTAACCAAATAACAATTCAATCTTCAATTTACCCTAACACAAACCTTTACTTATCCCAAATCATAACCTTAAACATAACCTTAACCATAAGTCCTAATCGTTACCTAATACTTACACAATCTCTTAGCTATTTCTAAGCCCAAAGTCGACCACAATTCAGTCTTAAAATTACCCTAACACTTAAAATAAACATTACCTTAATCACTTTAACCTGGAACTCTATCACATAGCCCTTAACCTAGACACTAGCTCTAACTGTAATCTAAAGTCTCAACTGTAACTAATACAAACACAATTTCTCTCTATTGTATATTCATGGCCCTGAAACAACATTAAACCTAACCTAACCCCATTTCAATCTTAATTTCACCATGACTAACCCTTAATTACTCTAATCCTTAACTAACACTGACTTAACTTTAACCCTTAGCCATAGCCTAATACTAGTACAACCTCTAACACTAACATAGTCATAAGCCCTAAACCAGTTTTGACCCTAACCTAACCCTAAAATCATTTTAATCTTAACATAACCCTAATAATTTCATCACTTCCACTAACCCTAAATCCTTATTCCAACCGTAATGGTGCATGCTTTTCCAAACATTATCCTTTTTATGTAAGTTATGATAGCACAAAAAGTGTATATAATTTTAACGGGAACTTTATTGATTTTTTCAAACCGTACCTAGAATACTGACAAAGTCAGAAAGGGCCCCGCCCGCTTGTGTGTCCCAAAAACCTGACTGCTGAATTTCATGGAAATGAGATTTTCCTCAAAAACAAAATGGAGATTCCTTTGATCAGGACCAACCTTGTGTATATCATATAAATCCCTGATGGGAATTTTGATTTATTGTACGACGTACATCTAATTCTCAAAATCGAACGACATAAACGTAATTCTCAAAATATGCACTTTTTCATATAAAAATGAAGTTTTCTTCCTAAAAATCATTTTCAGATCTTCCATAAAAGGAAAGGGAGCTTCCTTTGGCAAAGTTCAACCTTGAGTATCAAAATCTTTTTCAGATTTTCTACAAAAACGAAAGGGAGCTTCCTTTGGTAAAGTTCAACCTTGAGCATCAAAATCATTAAAATCCCTGGAGGCAATCTTAATTTATCGTACGACATAGAGCTAATTCTCAAAATATGCACTTTTTCATATAAAAATGAAGTTTTTTCACAAAAATCATTTTCAGATTTTCCACAAAGACGAAAAGGAGCTTAATTTGGTCAAGTTCAACCTTGAGTATCAAAATCATTAAAATCCCTGAAGGCAATTATCGTACGACATAGAGCTAAATTCTCAACATCTGCACTTTTTCATATAAAAATGAAGTTTTTTCCCAAAAATCATTTTCCGATTTTCTTCAAAAACAAAAACGAGCTTCCTTCAGTCAAGTGCAACTTTGAGTAAAAAAATCATAAAAATCCGTAAAGGCATTCTTGAGTAATCGTACGACATAGAAAAAGCTGACGGACGGACAGGCTGGTTACTATAGGGCACCGCAATTTCATGGCGGGGCCCTAATAAAGAATTTTACCCCAACTTAACATAATAACTAGAGGTACTTCAAGTTGCAGTGATGAGTAGTAACTGAGAAAATTGTTCCGAAAATTTTCTACGATTGACAAAAGATCTCGAAAATTAACTAGGTCGGTAAACAGGACGTAGATGACTGCAACCCTGAAATTGATACTTGCAGTATAGGACATCATTCTTAATTTGCATACAAAATTTCAAGTTGCAATGATGAGTATTTACTGAGAAAACTGTTACAAAAATTTTCTACGATTTACTAAAGATCTTGAAAATAAACTATGTCGGTAAACAAGAAGTAGATGTCCGGAAATTCTGAAATAGCTACTTGCGGTAAAGGACATAATTCTAAACTTGCATACAGGATTTCAAGTTGCAGTGATGAGTAGTTACTGAGAAAATTGTTCCGAAAATTTTCTACGATTGATAAAAAGATCTCGAAAATAAATAAATAATATTGTATATTAAAGAAGTAGACATGGGGTAAGAGGAGATAACTCCTATTTATATAAAAATTATTTGTTGTGATTGATATGAATATAAAACAAGATTTATAATATTTTTTTCATAAAAAGAAATAAAATATCAATTTTATCCTGAAAATACACTCTTTTGATAAATTACTTCATAATGCCTGCGTAAAAAAGTTCCAGGTTTTAAAGGAATCTAAAAAAATATTAAAATAAATGAAATTCAGATATTTGGTAAGGGATGTAATTCTTTTTACTTGACATTCAGTATCGAGGCAAATTGTGCCTTTTTATGCAGTTTTCCTAACATTGTGAAAAAATGGTACGGTGAATTTTTTAAAATTTTGACATATACCATTGTGTAGAGGATCTTTAAAATCTCAGTTTTTGATGAAAATTGAACAGTCGAAGCAATTAGCAATTTTGATGAAAATTGAACATTTTGTTGAATAATAAGATTTTAATTTAGAAGGAACTGAAGAAAGCTCTATATTCCCGATTGTTTTGACAATGCAATTTCTTTTGTACTGCAAATCAACACTTAATGTGTGCTTATTGTAATTGTTATCTGATATTTAGTTCTACAAGTTTCTAAAAAGGAGTTTACAAAATTAGGACTAATTTACTTATTAATATACAGTACATTAGTAAACGCCTTTTTTGCGATTTCGTAACCAAATTTAAGACCCCTAAGATAGGGGTGTTTCTATAAACTGTATATTAAAAATCTTACGGTAAAACTTTTCAAAATATTTTTTTGAAGTTTATAAGCACATAATTGTTTCATGCTGTATATTTAAAGAAAATTGATTTTTTGGAAAATTTTGGGGTTATCCCGGGTCTACTACCCTTAGTTGAAAAACAACTTAAAATTCTATTTTAGCACAGTTAATCTATTGTTTATGGTAGTGTCTGTAGGTCAAAGGAAATTCATACAAATTACCATAAAAAATGAAGCGTCATGTTTAACAACACATATAACAAAAGATTTACCGACATTGATCTAAGCTTCAATGACAAATTCAGAAATGTGAAATCTCAACTAAATTAACACATAACATTTAAACATATTAACTTTGATATTAATGTAAACAATAAGTGGAAGACGAAGTAAACATCAAGTGACTGTATGAAAATAAACTTATATTGAAGACAATATAAACAACAAATACAAACATAAAGATCATGAAGTAATACAAACAATAAAACATATCAACACTGATGTTAATTGAACAACCAATATGAACAGAAACGTTAATATATCAACACCAAGTGACGCAAGATATGTAAACATAAACTCCAAATAATACAGATAGCGTTAACGTTAACGTCATTGAAATGGATGTTTACATGAAAACACAACAAGAAATTGTAAATATCAAGATAAAGTGACAGATGTAAAATATGAAGACATGGTGAAATTGACATGAACTGTTACATGATAATGCAACATGATACTTTACGTATGAACACAAATATAACAAATTATGACAACAAATGTTAACTTGTACATCAAAACACATGTCTAGGAGTACATAAATATAAAGAACTAAAAAGGAGAGCAGACGCACTGTGTGTTATATAGAAGGCTAAATTTCCTGCCCCTACCCATTTGTCCCCTGTTTATAGTGTGAATGAAAACCTTTTTTCACACTTCTTTTACTTATATTTTTTTTAATTGATTAACTTGTACATGTTCTCGTAATGATAAAGATAAAATATTGCTAACTAGATGTTGAATTCTAACCAAACAATCAATCATCGGGTACAAAAATTGAACTCCATTTACTCCCTATCCTTTCATTCACCTTCTACTTGTAGCTCCCGGCACCTGAATAGGTTTTCAGAGGCTCCGGCTAAGAGATGCCGAGCGCGTCCCCAGTTGGTTGAAAGGGGAATGCCCTGTCTATGCGTTGTGGTCAGTTTATAATACGGAAAGCCTGGCCGCGACTGTGTGGAGAAACGCCACGCTCCATACAGTATAAATACCCCTTCTATATTTTCTAAAGAGAGCAGAGTCACTGGAACTCGTATAGAAACTTAAATTCCCTGCCCCTACGCATTTATCCCCATTTCCAATGGCAATGAATACGGGTACACCCGGTTTTACCTTCCACCTTTGTTTTTCTCTTCTTCTACTTATACAATTTTTAATTGGTTGACTTGTTCTCGTCCCAATATAGCTAAAATATTGCTCACTGGACGTTAAACTCTAATTCTAACTCAGCAATCAATCTACATTTTTTATGGAATTATTGCAAACAGCTGAATAAGATCTTGATCCTTAACCACTATTACAAAAATCATCTCTAAGGTGTCATACACTTGCTGTGAACAATCTGAGGCATGAATTGTGAATACCTGTCCTCGTTGCCATGCTTACTTTTGAGGAAGAGGGAGTTACTAACTTGCCGATTATGTAGAAAAACGTCGATATCATAATCATACAAAGGAATTGCACTATAAAAATCTTATCCTGTACGTTCTTCATTATATGACTAAGAAATGTACTATTCCCAACAAAAGCCACATCATTATGTTCACTTTCGAAATACAAAAATACCAAAGTTACACGCCGAAACACTTACTTCACTAATACGTATATTTTCACCTATTTTTATTCTTAGACAACTTATCCTTTAAAAAAATCATATTTATATCTAAATTATAATCACTATAAAATCAGTCAACTGGAACAAAAGTTACTAAATTAATCACCAATATCGTCGACAAAAAAAACGAGGTTCGTTCCACGTGTACTGGTTTATAGATGTGCTACACAAGTTTGATTCTATCGTTTTGGGGTTTTAATGTTACTCATCTGTGAAAGAAAGATTGACTTTAAGCCAAAGCAAACTCTGGAATGCAGCCAAATGTCGCAACAGGATTTTCCATATGTTTGCAGAACATCTGGTGTAACGAGATGATTGTAAAAGTATTTGTATGTAGTATTATTAGCTAAATGAGATATTGGTCCTTGACCACTATGAAATAAATCTTTATCACACTGAACACTAGGTTGTAGTAAACTTGTCTCTGGAAAGTCTGAGACTGAGGCATGAATTGTACTTTCTACTGTCGTTGTTTTGTAATGTATTATTATGTTAAACAATAGGGACATGAGTATGAATAAGATGAAATAAATTGTGCAATGGTAGAGGTATTTTTCATCTCTCATTTTCAAACCAACTGGTAGTATACCTGTTCTCATTGACACTAAACTCCCTTGATACTCCTAGAAATCCAAAGGAACACTTACATAAGAAGAAGCATGAAACGGAGGTATGAATTGTCCCTCATAAATAGAAAGTGGTATTTGTCGTTAAAAAAATAAAACAAACATTTCCTTTAATGAAATTAACTGAATTTTGTTCAAAACTCCAGTTTGATACTGCTGTGCTTTTACTAGAACTTTAATGCTGCATGGTATAAACATGATTGGAAAACCCTACCCTCTTGTGAGCTGGAGTCAAAAGTAGGCATTGGAGTAGACAAAGAACTTTCAATTTTATTTTGGGCTTAGAGAAAGAACTAGCAGATTGTCACAAAGATGCCATGTTTACTTTTGCGGAAGGGGAAGTAACTTGTTTGACGTATATATCACATGCAACAATTTTGATATACTACAACTTGAAAGCATTATACGAAATCCTGTGCTGTCATATTTGACGAAAAACAAATATCATTACCAACAAAAGTCACTTTTTTATATTTACTTTGTAAATCTGAGTATCACACCTGGCTCACTTATGTCCTCAAAAAGCAAGTGTTCGTTTATCAAGAATAACCCATACTAAGTAAATATCACTTTACTGGCACACAAAGTGACAGAGTTGATCAACAATTTGGTCGATAAAAAAAGCCCTGCGAAAACTTTAAGACCATTCTACATGTACCGATTTATACACGGACATTAAATACATTAATAAAGGAATTGACCTTATTAATATTGCAGGCATTTTTCGGGACCCAGATGCCTGTCTATTTTTACAACAAGGACGTGGATGTCATTTCTTTTTTGTATGAAAATCCGACTAGAAACATTTTTTTTTCAATTATTCTTCTATTACAATGTACCTCTGATGTTGTTTTCAGGAAAAACTACCATATCAGCTGAAACTGTTCGACGTCGCCACATTGCTATGACACTTGTGTACATATATCAACGGGGAATCTTAACATCATTGTAGGAAAAGAAGTTGGACAATTCTTAAGAAAAGGGCCTAATTATCGCCCACCTTCAAAAATAAACTGGCAAGCATGTTTTGATATAATTAAAGACGCTGTAAACAATAATTGTAAAATGGTGCAAACGAGATAGTGCTTACATGCATGCTCTAAATTTGTTTGAAGATAAAATTATTACTAATGTCACCAACAGAATAAATTTTTAGTAAAATAATTATGTTTGAGTCGCCTCCTAAGTTGTCTATAAATAGAATCAAGTCAAAATTTAAGAATTTTGGTACTAAAAAAAATACGTGCTTGTACATGTTGACAAGGCTTCTAACAACGTTGCTATTGTCTAAAAGAAATACTACATCGATGTCCAGCAAAACAAACTGGACAAGTCTGACACTTTGAAACGTACCAATTGGGACAGCAAAACGTTAACCAAACAAAATTACAAGGATACAGAAATGCCTGAAGTTCCACTTGACTACCATGTACTGGGTTCCGGAGCTTCACAAAAACCCTACAGACATCGTTTGATTTCGGCATCTAGTAAGTGTTCTACTACTAAGTTATACATCCATTTAGCTAGTTCACTTACTTGTATAAAGTAGTTGGTTATTAAATACTGTGAAAAAAGTTATACAAGCTCTGGTGTAAAATTCTTTTGAAGTTTTTAATAAACTACAATCAATTCAAAGACCAGTCTCATCTGTCGACAGTTATGAATTCTCTACACTTTATGCTACCCTTCCGCCTGATTGGATTAAATCAAAATTGGGACAACTTATCAAATGGTCTTTTAAATTTTATGGTTTGCAGTTCATTTGCTCTATCAAAAGGCAAGGATTCTGTAATATTACCTACAATAATCATTGTTCCTGGACATGTAATGATATGATAAATACACTCAATCTTTTGCTGGACAATATTTTTGTTCGTTTTGGCAACACTATTTATCAACAGGTCATAGGTATTCCCATGGGCACAAGTTGTGCACCTCTAATTGCAGATGTTTTTCTTTTCTGTAACGAACGAGACTTCATGAAAAAACTTCAAAACTGAACCATACAATACAGCGATAAACTTATTTCTATTTTCAATGATATTAGCAGGTATAATGAAGATATCCTTACTATTGATAATCCCCAGTTTTCAGTTTGTAGACATTATTTACCCGCAACAACTGAAATCAAATAAAGCTCATAATGATTCAAAATACTGCCCTTCTCTGAATCTAACTATTATTATTGACTCTGCTAAAATAAAAAGTAGAATATATGGTCATCGGGATGTTTTGATTTCACTTTTACTAATTAACCTGTTCATGACAGCGATATTCCTCTAGCTTTTGTATTTAGATTCTTTTGCTTATTCGATCTCTATCAGCTTTTATACGCTTTTTATGGACTTCCAAACTTTTTGGTTTGAACTGCATTGATGAGACATAAGTTGTCGAATTGCACATATGCAGAAAATAAATTCACATTCACTTTGGTATTTTGTTATTTTTTACGGAAATGTTAAAAATGCCAGAAATTGTTAAACTAGTCCCCTGACCGAAGATTTTGAAAAAAATGTTTCGCTGTACTCAAACGTATACCAGCAATATTTTTCGGTATTCGCAGACAAAAATGCTTATATTTTAACAAACCATCAGTTGATTTAGCGATTTCTCGTGCAGGAAGATTCTATTGGCTGGTGAAGTGATGACTTTATTTTTTCACATTATTTTCTAAGTCTTAAATAATTTGTCATTAATCACATTTGATGATTTGATCAGCTAAAATTTGAGTTTCGACAAAATAATCGATATAAATCGATTTTTTGTCTCCGAAAGTGTTGTTTTAAGACCGTGAGGCATTTAAATATTTAGTAATGGAGTATATCTATATAAATCCTCTATTATGATGATTTTCATTTTGATTCGTCATATTTCCGTTGAAACTGAATTACATTTTACCATAAAGAACAAATATTCCATTTACAGCAACATATACAAAAAAATCAAGTTTCACTATAGCATCGATAGTCTACTCCAGGTTCATTGAGAATTGATACTTTATCTATGAAATGATTAACCCCATCTTTATGTAATCGTTTTCCTGTCATCCCAACTTCTATTATCATATAAAGAGGCCTTTCAATCGAAATGGAACAGCTTTTCGTCCTGGCGTCTTTTGTCCGTATGTGATTCAGGAGACTAGGTTTGTTTGTTTTTCGTCACATTTAATTCTTATAAATCTTAAATCTGATCTTATTCAAACATTAAACAGTTTTGTATCGGTCTAAGTTCTATAAGTTACTGCAGTGAATATATATTTCAATATTAATTTACCAAAAAAGTAGGTTTTTTTTAAATACCAGGGCAAATTGGTTCTAGCTGCTTCTGTGAAATTCAGAATGGGGTCTACGGTCAGCTTCAATTTTGTAGTCTCCGAAATTTTGCTAAGTAAGCCCTAAATAAAATAAGCAACCACGCCCAAATAGACGGAATGTGCCATAGAATGGAGGCCAAGGAAGATTGGATGGGTCATAGGTCTTCCAGAAGGTGCACAGATCGTATGGGAGTTGAATGGCCATACAAAGATCGTGCATGGTGTAGGATTTTTTTTTTTTTTTTTGGGGGGGTATTTTTTTTTGTTATTTGTTTTTCGTTTTGAACTCGGCCGTATGTCATACAATAAAATGCTGATTAAAATATATTTTGTTTTTGCATTAATTTATTGATTGATAATATTTTTGATTTGTTATTTCTCAATGACAATGAAGTGTGCAGTTTGAGCCAAAGTAGATCATTTTGCTAGGTCTTGCTTATCCTTTTTTTCCCTTTTCTTTGTAGCACCATCCCAACAGGGCCGGCATGCGGAGTTTACATCTCCGAGCTCATTCCCTATTCAAGAGCCTGTGTTCGATACAATGATAGAGCCCGGTTGCTCACAAATAGGCTACTTAACCCAGGGTATGTTACCCAAAACTTGCAGTCATCCCTCAAGACGTTTTACGGTCGACATCACCATCTTGTGGACCGCTATGGGATATCTGTTTCCCAGATGATAACATATCTTTCCCTTTAAAGCTTAATTGTTGTTCCCTCTACCAGATTTGACATGTTCAACACGGCGGGTGTCTTATAAGAAAGCACGAGATGCTTACTCTTCCGGTGCACCTGATCTCATTGTTTTTTTTTGGATCCGCGAAGTTCATCTTTGTGTGTGTATGTCTTAAATTTCCTTTTCTGTTCTGTACTCATGTTTTGTCTCTGTTACTTTGTTGTTCCGATGTTTCAATTGTCCATGGATTATTCGTTTTGGATTGACTTTGTGACTTGGTTCTCACTTCCTTTTTATTTAGTCGAAGCAATTCATTTTCTTATTTTTTTCATGGGTTGGTTGTAATTGCCAATTGTGTCCTATTGTTTTTATCCGGTTTTATGTTTCTGTGATGTTTTGTTTTGTATATACCCAAAACAAAACTGTTCGAAGTAATGGTTTCCTCAGAAAGATTAGAGGTTAAATGTAAACTCTTGCAACCTTCGACAAATGTTGTATCAAAATTTGGATTATGCTGCATTAGGAGATCTGCACGTCGAGGAATTGCAATCGTTTGTACAAAGTAGGGCATTTTTACTGTACTACAATCATCTAATGACAGAATCGACAGCGATCAAGATGATTCATTCCACTGAAAACTGATAAGAATCATTGAAAAACAAAATTTACCTGATGCAGAACTTCAATGTGATAGTGTATGCTATAAAACTGTGACCAATCAATTGAAAAAGGTCAAATCAAAATGTACGAACAATATATCGTCAACGGCCTCGCTTGGACAAAAGCCAAATATACCTGATAGTCCTTCTACTCCAGCCTCTGCTACAATCTTTGACTGGAAGTCTGTGTGTTTATACAGTATCATCACCGGCATTGTGGCTATAATCAGAGACCCCATAAGCAAAGCTATAAACCGGTTGTTTTATAAAAAGTATGTGCTAGTGCTAAAAGTTGCGGGGATTGGGTCCTTATCAGATGGATCTGATTTGGTTGCTGTTGGTGCTTAGTAACACAGCAAATGTCAACAAGCATATGTATCCAAGAGAAGCATCGAATCGAAATATTGTGACAAATATCTCCAGAGTTGACCACACCAAGAAGCATTTTACAAATTAGATTCTAAAATTGATGAACCATTATTCCACGAAGGCGCAGTGTTTGAACTTCAAAAGCTCCTTGACAAATATAAACATTATTTTAATATTTCCATTAGGATGGTGTGGATAGTCCAGGTTATCCATCTCATCAACTAAAAAAAGCTAAAAAGTCATTAGTGGGATAGAGTCATATTCAGAGCACAGACAAGTAGTAGCCAGAGCGTCATACTCATGGCAAATACAGCAATAAGCAGTGAAAGTAAAGACGCGGAAATAGGAATGATAATTTCATGCCTCACCTGCTGCATCATCTGGATTTCAACGCATTATTGCTCATTCTCCTTATTCACTTAAGTTCTGATATTGGTATTTGGATTTGGTTGCATTTGTCTAGGGTGTCCGAAGTTACCAGCCCATATCATTGCGGCTAATGCACTAAACTTGTTCTCTCGCCGAGCTGTATATACTTCCCTTAGATGAGATCACAGATAATTTAGAACAGTATGTCCTGAGTATCTACCACGGATCTCCAATGAGTGAATGTTGAAACCAAATGCGGTATGAAATATTTGCAAAAAGGGGTCAACGAATGAGCTTCTATCCCAACCCAGAACGCTCTTTTGCAGCGCTTCAAATGAGTCGAATACCAAACTTTTAATTTTGCTATCTTCGTTACAGCCAAATCCTGCAAAACCAAATCTAGATAATTGAGGGTGGAGAAAAAAGTGCCGGCAGGAAAAGCCACCTGGAGAGAAAATCAACAGCAAAGAAGAGATCATTGGTGCCCTTAGGCCATAAGATTATGGATCGAGGAGGAAGTGATGGATTACCATACTTATGGCGCTTGACCCAATGCCTAAACAAATCACAGAAATGGTCAAGTGTGGTTTCAAATCCTCAAATTGTCATTTCCATGTTCTGTGAAGCAACTGAATTACGTTGTACTGAAGCTTGTTTGTGTGAAGGTGGCGAGAATTGTCACAACATTTACGAGAACAAATGCTGTCGGTGGTTACGATTTTTCTTCTGATGAAGAATCAGACAATGAAAATGATCCAAACTAGCATGGTTAATATTTCAAAGTGACGGGTGGATAAATTTGTAAATATTGACTTGTTGCGATCAAGAGATTATTTTGTACATATGTAAAAAAGTTTTCCGTAATTCTGTAAAAAGTGTGTATATTATCAATACTTTTATGGTTTTGTGCAATATAATGCATCCAGACTTTATCTCTATATTACGAATATTTTTATATAATTTCTTTTCTACCTTGTGGACTTTGACCCTGACATGGTCTTGGAGCTTGAAGTTTCCTTTTACCATATAGACTGAATCGGATTGAATTTTATATTCAAGTAGATATAATCATGCCATTGAGGTCATGCATTAGAGCAAAGGTCTTTTTTACCATGTACGTAATTCTCTTTCTTTTTGTATCTTGTGTTTGATTTCACTTATTTATATAAGGTTTTTTGCTTTGTTTTAGTTTGTTTTATGCTTGTTTTGTATAATTTGGCAATACAGTCGCTTGTATTAACTTATTTAATTGCATTAAAAAGTTAAAAACACCACCAGATTTTGGTCTATTTGCTTTGAATGAGCTTAAAACGCGTCACGAGCTCACTTCCGGTTGCCATAGATTCGGTTCTTGTGTATAGGTGAATCCTTTCCTTAAACGTACAACATGTTATAAGAACATGTATTTTGTTTCTCTTTAAATTATAAAGAGTTTTCAAACGTGAGTTAAAATTTTTCTGAAATTATGGGCGCCAATTTAAAAATGGCGCTTGTAACACCTTTGCACGGAAATCGGAGAATCACCTGATGGTTTCATATACTAGAAATGTGTGAATATCTGTTGCAACAAAAAAATTGCTGTTATTTCGATGAGTACAGCGAACTCATTTTCCAGGGCAGATATGCTGTTCGGTCCGGGGACTAAACAGCTGGGACGTAACCTTCATGCACATTCTTTACGTAATAGGGGATATCACAAGATATTTTGCTTGCGTTCATTAAATTAGCTTTGAAACCTAGGGACCTGAAAATTTGCACACATACTGGCCTCTCACTGATACTGCCAGTGTCTACTGAAATTTATCAATATTCGTGACCAAACCCTTCATGAAGTTTCGAGTTTGATTTTTCTTCCGTAGTGCGACAGTTTTCTACCAGCAGACTAGAAGAGCTCAAGGCAGTATAGCGGCGAGCACCCCTTGAAATTACGTATTGTTCTTTTCTCTCCTTTCAAGATTGTGGTCATGGAAATAGTATTCTACCTGTATTGTGCTTTTTTCGTATGATTTTATACTATAGGGAAACGAGACAGATAAAGGGGAGGTTTGTGTACCCATAAACTGGTTTTACCCGACCGCTGTCTTTTGCTGGGGCCGGTACCAAGTCTGGCTGTCCCAAGTTCCTATTGTTGTCTACGTTTGATTTTTGTCTTATACGTCTTTTAAATTGTGTAGTTCCCTGGCAGATTGTGGCATTTAGTATAATTTTCAGCCATTGTAGGTGTTTCCTGTTATTCATTTTTTTACATGTCATACACAAGTAGAATTCGATTGTTTTCGAAGATTGATGTTGCTTATCTGTGAGAGAAAACTACAAAATGACTGAGATGAAGGAAAAACGACGAATTGGGTTTTTCTATATGCTGAACATATCTTAAGTAACAAGTTGAGTGTAAAGAACTTGAATTTCGTATTATTGTGTAACATATTTCTCCCCATTCTGGACAGTATTTTTTTCATGCATTGAGTGACCAACAAGTATGTTAAAATTCGTTGTACAGAACACTCAGAACCAAATAACAGTTATTGCCATAAAGAAGGGCAACTGTTCATGTACTCACAAGAAAATAATGGTTTCGGTTCTCAATACCCTTCGAGTATTACTATATTTTTTGTATCTTCACAAAAACTGAGTAATAGCCTATATAGACACAAAAGGTTATTTACAGTAATGTTCCGCTGGTAATATGTCAGAAAAAATAAAAATGTAGCATACATGTATAATAATTTCTTTCCTATGAAGTATACGAACCAGTGACCACCTTACAAAATTTTCGACATCATTGAAGCATATTTTAAAATTTTAAAATCGTCAAAGGAACAAAATCAAAAGCTGAATGACCATACCTTTTTAAGGTGATAAAAAAAAAATTATAACTGATTTGGTAAAACATAGACTAACAAGTACCAAAGATGAACGTATTGGGCTTAAATTCACGCGCACCGGTTATTCCCAAATTAGGAGAATGACTTACTAACACATTGAGTGAATTGATATACAAAAAACATATACTTATAAGCATCAATATCCTTTTATTTGGTCAAAGACACCACAAAATAAACATTTCGATCATATCTCCTTCAAATTCCCTAGAGTTTTTGTAAAACAAGGTCATTCACTTTTCTTGCAACGAACAGATTGTTTATGACATCTGTGTCTCTAACATATTGTTATTGTTAATATTCCCTTACAGAAAACATCTTACGTAATACAATGGACACGGTAATTTTACCTAAGAAAATTTAGACGTTATTTTCACGTTGTCTTCATTAATTTTAAAGTCATAAAAATTGATAAATGACGACAATGTGTACAATTTCATAAATATTTACAAGTAAGCATACTGTATATAAAGCGGCTGGACACATTTGAAAAATAAGCAGGTACACAGATTTACATTTAACAGACAAGTAAGTATAATTTGAAGCATTTTTACCCTGACAGTGGTATCAGTGTAGTAGGATTCATGGGAAATAGCCTGTCACCTGAATCGTTTTTCAGGAGCTTCGGCATCAGATCTACCAGGCGCACCCCAATTAGTGGATAGATTAATACCCTTTCTATTGGGGGTAGTCAGGTCATGAAAAGGAAAGCCTGACCGCGAACCACTTGAACCACTCTAGCTAAACGACGAGGAGAAATGCAATGAGGTATAAATACCCCTTCTATTTTTTTCTAAATAACGCAGATTCAATTGGAGACTGAAAAAAGGCTAAATTCCCCCCCCCCCAACCTATTACTCCCCTTTTCCAATAGGGTCTGTAAGTCTCGTCATGTGACACCGAGAAATCACGATAAAATTGCAATTTGAAAACGTTTCCCGCCAAAATTTGACGTTGCAGGATTATGACGTTCAAATTTTTTGCTTGAAACGTCATATGATTTTGTTTAAAATGCAACTTCCGGGTACAAGTTTTGGTCCCGGAAGTTCTAAAATTAGACGAGACTTACAGACCCTATTGCGATCAAAACTTGTTGCCTCGATTGTCCCTTTATTTTTTTTCTATTTGAATTTTTTTAAATGGATGAACTTATGTAAGTTTGTAACATATACAAGAAAATGATGTTATGATGTCTTAAATAGGAAAAAGAAGGGAAACGGGGAATGTGTCAAAGAGACAACGACCCAAAGGGGAGTAATAACAACCCAAAGCCACCATAAGAAGATCTTCAATGAACGGTGAGGAAACCCCACGCCCAACGGCAGGTCGGAGTTGGCCCCTAAATAAAGAGTAATCAAGTTCAGCGAAATATACATCATCCTAGACTCCCATAGACATAAAGTGAACTAACTAGAAAACAGACAAGGACACACAAAGGCTTAATAAATTTCCTTAGGACAGGCGCAAACCTGCTGCTGCGGGGTTAAACTAGTTTTATTGGATCCAAACCTTCCCCCTATAGCCAATGTGATAAATAAAAAAAAAACAATCACAACAACAGTAAAATTTAGTTGGCAACAGGACTGAGTCAATAGTTAAAAATGAAACTGAAAGTCTTGTCATACTACACAGAAAATTATTAATAAAACGTTTTTTTGGTTTTTTTTTCACCCAAAAAGACGTATGAATGTGGGATCAGATCCATAGTTTCCTTGGAAACGTCATATAAATTTATTGAGAAGTTTTAATATTGAACGATTATTACAAACCGTGTTGTCGATATCATGACATAAAATTTAAATTATGTTCATTTCTAAATACTTGTTAGGTTTTTAGCTAACTAGTTTCTCCCACTGTAACTCTGTATCACTCATCATGACCATGCATGACCGTACAAGAGAGAATATCCTTCGATAGATGGTTTGAGAATGCCATCTTCAGAGACTAAATTTAAAGAAACTTGAGGGGGTAGACCTGGGGTATGGGGAGGCAACTCTGTTTTTCACTTTTCTGATACTTAAGTAATTAAAAAGAATCATTGGGATAGGTAAGAAATTGTAAATATTTTTTTTTCAAAAAGCAACAATATTACAAATATAGCTGAAGTTGGCGTAAAACATGAATCAATCAATCAGAGCTAACAATAAAAAAGATATTATTATAATTCATGCTTTCGTTCACATTTGTTAATAGTACAGAATTTTGCATTTCAAATAATTTTATATCCAATATGAATTTAATTAAAGCAAATTTTATACACCAATATCAAGTCCTGAACGGGCCAAATAAAATTGGGAAACAGGGTATCTTTGATGAGCACTTGACAGAAAACGGGACGGTAAAAATTGTTGAAAATTATTTTATGTTGACATGAACATATTATATTGCTAAGATTAGAATAATTTGAAATACAGAACTGGAATTAAAACCCCGCCTATTAATAAATATTTTATGTATATGCAATTCAACTTTTTGATATACAACCCCGGGTATACAATCTTATGTACACGTACACAGTAGCAACAGAGATACCCGAGGTGCAATACATATTTTTGTATAATTTTTTCTTTTATTTGTAGAAGAGTATTTATTTCTTATTTTGTAATTAATTTATAATTTCTTTCAAATATATTTTTTCAGTTAGAATGAAAGCCTTTGTTTGCATTCTTCTAGTTACTTTGATAGTAACAACTGTCTCGTCGCACAAACTTGTTGAACGATCTGGAGGCGGAGGTGGTGGTGGCGGGGCCGGAGGAGGTGGTGGTGGAGGGGGAGGCGGTGGTCCAAGCTGCCTATTCTGTGGATCATCTGGCGGTGGTGGAGGAGGAGGGGGTGGAGGTTCCAGTGGTGGTGGTGGTGGAGGAGGTGGTGGTAAATAAAGGTAATATTTAAAAAAAACTCTCTTTATTTCAGTATATAAATTATTTCGAAAATCTTCAACCAAGTCACATTTACTTTTTACAAATAACCAATATACAAATTATATCGAAACAGTTTCAACCAAGTCACATAATGTTTTTTACAAATTAACAATAAAATGCTTTGATTATTGAGAACTTCGTTACAATGTGCAGTTTACTAGAAATCAGAATGTTTTAGTGGTCTGTCTCTCAGTAAGGTGAAATTCATGAAATAAGATTGTGGTCATGGAGTACATGCAAGTAGTCTACCTGTATTGGGTTTTATTCGTATGTTTATATACTATAGGGAAACGGGACAGATAAAGGGGAAACTGGGTACCCATAAACCGGTTTAACCCGACCGCTGGCTTTTGCTAGTGGCGGTACCAAGTCCGGCCGCCCGAGTTTCTATCGTTGTTTACGTTTTTCATTTGTCTTGTTTGTGTTTTAACTGTGTAGTTCTCTGGCAGATTGTGGCATGTTACTGTAATTTTCAACCATTGTAGATGTTTCCTGTTATCAACTTTAATACTACGGTCAACGAAGTGGCAAAACTTTCACTGAATCGAAGTCACGATTTACACCCCACGCCTACATTCTGTTTCCTTAAAAAGACTACGCAGTGTATGCATATCAAACTGAAAAGGTTACAGTTGTATACATTGTGTCTTTTTAACGACCGCAGAACCGTTTTAGAACGTAAGCTTGGGGTGTAAACTTTTACTTCTGTTCAGTAAAACTTTTGCCACTTGGTTGACCGTAGCAATACAATGAATACGCTTAAACATAACAAAATAATATAATTTAAAAGATAAGTGATGTAGCAAAGTACAGAGTTTATGAAATTTCAATTAAGTTGAATGGAAAAGTAAACGCTTGACACTAATGATCTTTATGTTTCTTCCTAGAATGAGTTTCGTTAAGTTTAGATTTCTAACTTATAAATTCAAAATTCAAAAAATATGAAAAGGATTGAATGGCAAACCGAAAACTTTATTTATCATCTCCTATTTTAGTATGTTTCAAATTAATATTTACTCGAAATTTCTATTATACTAAGAAAGATTATATATTAGCTTTATATATGTCTATGTGTATTTAGTACTGAAAACTGTCATTCTAATATTTCTTTCTTTTTATTGCATTTTCAGGTCAGCTACCACTAATTGATGCGATACGAGTATTTTGAAATAAAGTATACAACCCAGCAAAAGAGTAATATATTTAAAACTTATTTTTCTTCCAATGGTATGTAGAGAGTAAATAATAACACGAAAAATGATGTTTTTTTCTTTTTTTATTTTTATTTTTTTTATTTTATTTATTTTTTTTTTCATTTGAGTTCATCACATTTATAGTGGAAGGATATGGAGTAAATGTACATGTGACAACGTCTATGCACAGACATAATCAAACAAAGCGATGAAACATCGCTTTTATTGTTGTTTTCCATCTTAAAGTCACCATGACACCCTCAACAATGATCTATGCTAATTCCTCAAAACGGACCTTAGCACAAGTTGGGCGGAATTCATTGCTAATAATTGCGCAACGTTACATCCATGTATCTAATGTTTTGTTCATGGATGAACGGTTGTCATCAAACATAAAATTAACTGGTAAAGTGCACCTACAACTGTTGTCATTCGTAAACCGACAACTGGACAAGACAAAAGGACTTATAGAAGAAAATTACAACATCTAAACAACCACAGGGCACTCAACGAGTCAATTGCAAGAACACTTGGCATAACAAAACAATGTGATGAGGCACTTTAATCAGAATGACCAGAATAGCATTTGGAAACTACAAAAAATAAAATAAAATAAAATGCAAACCTTTAGTGTATCCATATGAGATATTCTCACAATAACATAATGTTCAATTGAAATGTAACAAGAACATACACCTCACACAGCGGAAATCTTTTAAAAGACTCCATACTGCAGGAGAAACGAACCCTAAACAGTCTAAAATTAACAAATGACAGGATATGGAGTAAATGCACACGAGGCAAAGTATCTACAAATACATTGTTGTTTTTCATGTGTGTTAATGCTCAAAACTCTCACGTTCAAATATTTTGGTAGTTTAGTCAGCTTGTAGCACTTTAATTTTATAACGAATCACAAAGAAATCAAATGACGTCAAATGAAAAAAAAAAATAGTAATATTCAGCTTTTACACGTTTTTCGGTTATGAACTTCCAAACGTTTTGGTTTGATCTGCACTGATGAGACATAAGTTGTTGAAATGCGCATATGCAGAAAATAAATTAACAGTAACTTCGGTATTTTGTTCTACATGTATCGGATGTACCAAACATCACGGCTGCTGTTCATTAACTTAACAAAGCACTACAAATATAGCAGCATGCACCAGCTCAACAACGAGAGATGCATGAAGTGCTCGGGAAAGGAGAGTATAGTCTTCTTGCTTCGCATCCCACAAATAAAAAAAGGGTTGTGTTGTGATAAAATAGGTACCGGGTTTGTTACTGTCCGATAATAAATTCCAAATGATCAACTAGTTTTAGAGTATATGATTTCATAGACACACAAACTTCGAAGCAGACCGCCAAAACAATGAAAACAAAAAAAAAACAATAAAAGTGAAAAAAAAATATGCAAAAATTAAAGAAAAGTTTAAGAAAGAAAATTGCACATAAAGTAAAAAACAAAACACTATCAATGAGATCACACCTCAACACACCATAAGTTGTTCCATAGGTAAGGCAGTATCTTCGGCTTCGCATTCGTTTAATAATACGTACAGTATGGACTTACTGCCTGGTAATAAACTTCCAATTATCTGTTTTTATATTGATTATTCAAATCAAAACCAATACCGAATTAAAAACAAATTGTGGAAACCACGAAAATTAAAAGATAACAACATGCAAATAATTTTTAAGAAACAGTTAAAATAAAAAAAGAATAGGAATAAACTTCGCAAAAACAATGTATTACAAATATAGCAGCGGTATTTCCATAGCAAATGGGGTAGAAGGAGGTTGTCAGGAAGGGGAGAATATTCAAATTCTTGCTTTGGACCCTTTGCAAGAAGTGGCGTGGAGTTAAAATCCATACGTTACTGCCTGATATTGAACTCATTAGTTGCTATAATTGTCCATTATCATTGATTAAAAGTCGATATTAAACTTGTGACGATACGTCAAATAATGGCGCCCATAAAACGTCTTCAGTGACAGTTGCATCACACTTTAAAATAGACCAAAAAGTAGTTTTAGTAAGTAATTTCTAATTTATTTGTTAGAAATTAAATGAATGTTTAAGAAATGTCTCATAATCAATGACGGGTTATGGAGTAAATGCACATGAGACAAAGTCTATAAAATACATGGTAAAACAAAGCAATAGAACAACGCTTTTGTTGCTGTTCTTTATCTTCAAAAGTAAGAAATATATCTGGTGAATAGAGACACCGAAAAAGCTAAGTAAAAGCAACGAAAGCCCTTTCACAAGACCAATTACATGTCTGGACCTGCATTACCTTCACTTATGTTTAAATGATTTCTTTTTCAAACTAATGTTATTTAAAAGTTTGCTAATTCAAACAAGTGTTTATTTATCTTATTACCAAAAACCATTCCTTAAATGCAAGTTATTATTAAAATACTATTAAGTTCCACCCTTTTACTGTAACAGACAAAAAAGAAAAATAAAACTAAATATATAAAGTTGAATTGGGGTAATAGCAAAATTACCGAATAGATTTGTGAAGAGCCGAAATCAATGAGACAAAAGGAAAAATCAGGTGGAAACCATCGGCAAAACTGTCAACCGCAATGATCCTGACTTGGTACAGGAATTTCAGAAAAAAATGTTGGGAATCCGGTATTATGACATGAGGTATGAGTAAAGCTCATTGTTGAAGGCCTCATGGCGACTTCAAGATGAAGAACAACAATAAAAGCGTTGTTCCATTGCTTATTTACCATGTATTTGTAGAGACTTTGTCTCATTTGCATTTACTCCATATCCCTTCATTAAAATGCCAATTTTCCCCTCCCATTGCGGTAGTGTCCGGTAGCAACTCAACAACAATTGGTATTTAAAGAACACAGAATAGAATGAAGATAGTCCATATCACTTCAGCAAAGGTGAAAAATATATAATCTGAATTTCAAATACACACATACTATGTATCTATATGAAATAAATATGTCAAAGCAATGCGAAAATTCAAGAGTAACTGCCCATGATCAGTGCGTTCAGAAGTGTGCAAAGTCTCACAACCTAGCTGCCGTGATGATAAAATATGATGAAATAAAGAACAAAGTTCAATAATGGATAGATAACACATTTCCTTAATCAAAATCTGCATAAAGGGGATATTCTGATCATCACCAAGTTCAAACAACAGTGCAAACTTTCAGTGAAATTTAGTTTCACATTAAACAAACAATTTAATGTTAAAATATGATGAAAAAGGCTAAGTTCAACAGTGCATTAATTCGACATTGTTAATCCGAATCTGTCTGAAAGGAGAGGCGCACATCTTAAATGTGTCCAAAAAAAATTTCAGAAGTATCGGGTTTTAAGTGTCTGAGTTCAGATTACACAAACTTGGTAATCCCAAGGGTTGACGGACGGTGTGGAGCGACCCAGGTAAAAACAAGGGGTACCATAAGGCATCTCGGAAGGAGAGCCTTCGAACTCCGCAGATAAAACGTCCGGAATGGAGTTAAATCAGTACTATTAGGTCATATTAATAATTTGATGATTCGAAAAACAAATACTGAAGAAAAAAGCAAAATGGGAAAAAATATACGTGAAAGTTATTTCAATAATTAAGATGCAAACAGACAAAACTAACAATAATCAAGCACTGCAAATGTAAGAGGATGAAATATCACTTCTCCTCACTCTTGCTCCGGAAGTGAAAGAATAATCTGCTTCTTTTCTTTAAATCATTAATTACCTCGCTGGATGCTATGCCAAAAAACGGTATGGAAATGTCCAATAATTAACTCATCGTTGCGAAATAAATATATATATATACATCCAATTATTAATATTCTCATTACATTTTCTTTCAGTGACAGTTGTAGAACTTGTTGCAAATTACCCCCGAATAGATTTTTTTAGTTATAGAATTCGGACAAATTACATTTTTGTACATACTTGTATCACAGTGACAGCAAACTCTTGCGGTTCTATTCCGTCTTTTCGTAAGCCAGGATCAACTCCGGTCAGTTTTTTTTTTGGACGGTGTGTTTGATTTTGAAGTTATTCCCCTTTGCTTCTTACAACATAGCTAGTATGGCATAAATACGACTACATGTAACTTGAAAGTCAAATCAAAGAAATCTGAATGAAAATTCGCTGATGGCTGAAATTAAATAACCACGTGTTTAATTATTATTTTTTTTTAGTTCCTTTTAAACCCTTCAAATTCTCTTTTTTTTTATCAGGTATTCTTCGAATGCCAAAAATATTGAAAATGTCGATTACCCTCTGTTATGCCTTTGTCGTGACACCGTCCGAGAAGGGAGATAACTCCTACAAATATAGCTAAAATTGCTGCGATGGTCCTGGGTTACGAAAATGGGGAATTACTTAGTAAACAATTTAAATGTCAACATCTTGACTGTACGCCATCTCACTATTACCTATGCATACAATAAAATAATTATCATGGCAGTTGTATATTCAAAAGAACAAAAAAGTCAGACTATTTGAAGGGGAGGTAATTTATAGAAGTTTTAATCTGATAATATCTTGCATCTTCAAAATGTTTTTTTTATATGAAATATACTTAATTTCTTAACGTGAAAATAAAGTAAAACGGTATACCAAAAACTGTAAATTAAAAAAAAACTTAAAGAAACGAGTGCAAAAGTTAAGTCTAACCAAGGTCTATTCCTAATTTCACTATCTCATTTCCTCTTCCTAGTAGAAAAACATACAAGCATACATATTAACCCTAATTCAAATGAAGATGTCATGTTTGCCATTTGCAGAAACTAGTAACTTTACAGTAACTTCGGTATTATGTTATCTATTAAAAGTGGACTGGCAGATCCGGAAGGTATTCACCAACTAATTCTTCAGTACTTCAGTGCTGACCCGAAAGCCCGTTTTATTTAAATGCTTATCTCTATCAGATGTGATGTCTTTTTTAGAAATTTTTGAAACAGTCGTTTGTGAAAATTAAATTTAATCTATTGTTTTTACTCTGTCAACCACTTGCTGTGACTGTTATTCTTCAGAGGTACTCATCGTCAAATGTCCAGTACTTTCAAATTGGTGGTTGGCCATAACCGATTACATCATTAACATTTTCTACGATAATCTACTTTCGAATGTTGGACACAGTTGAACAACAAAGTTTTATCCTCAACAGTGGTGATCGACCTGAATGAGACCCATGCAATTGTCCTTATACAATCAAACATGTTTTAATTGAATGTGTAGATGTTGCTGATATTAGGCGTGATTTTTATTCTGCCGATTGTCTTAAGGGCATACGATACAGTATAGATTCCATATTGATTTTTGCACTAAAATCCGATATAATGTAAATTTCGATATAAGGATTCCAAATATGAAAAGAAAATCATACCTTCATGACTTACTTTTTGAGATATTTAACGTTGAAAATCGGCAATTTTCGGGTAAAATCAAATAATTTGCGTTTTTCATGTAAATTTTTAAATGTTTGTAATTTTCAAAGTTCTTGGGCTATTTCAGTTCTGTTTTTTGATCTGTATTGCTCATTTTATCGTCTTTAAATAGGACTATGATAAAACATATGAACAAAATCCTATATATCCCTTATTTGGTGTTTTTGTATATGTAATGTAAGATTATAGCTATATTCATTGTTTGAAATCGAGCTATAAAAAAAAATTGACTATTGATTTTTCCTTCATAATTTGGCAATTGGTTCTCCCGGCGACCTTCTTCTGAAAGCCAAGGAGAAAATAGGGGGTCCATGTGCTAGTTTTTAAGATATTAGAGAAAAACTGTAAAAAATATACCACAAAATAATATTTTGGCGGTAATTGACGTCGTTATGTTTTTCTCTCGGTATAACGTCCGTCATTTTTACCCGCCGATTTTTCTTCGTTCTGTTCGCATTAGTTCATCAGGTGGTAGAGCAGCACAAGTAAGTTTCACAAATATTTGTTTATTATTGGTTGTCGCACGTTACATGTCAGTTATGGTCTCACATGGTGCAAGACAATAAATGTATATTTGAAAGTATTCTATCTCCATGTGACCCATACATACGACGATGTCCATTTATGTAATTCAGTTTGAATGTAAATAATCTAAATAACATTCGGCCAGTTACATTGAAGTACCAGTTAACGGTAGAATGTGGTTGGCTGAGGACTGGATGAGTTCCTAGTAACTTCTGTAGAAAAAATTTGAAAGCAATAATCGCAATGTTTGTTTGTAGTTTCGTTTGCTATGAAACTTTGCCTCCTAATCATGAGGGAGTTTCTTTGGTTCCATTCTATAGTGTTTTTATGCAAGTGTCACAGCTCAGGAAATTAGGACAAAGAAGTACTAACCTGAATTGCCGTAATAAAAGGATCAAATAAAGAAAATGAAAAAAAAAAACATTTTATATTAGAAAGTACAGAAGATAGACCGGGTATTTTACTAACTATTTAATCAGTTTGATGTCTCGTAAATTAAACCAATGCTGGCGTATTTACTCTGTATACCAGTGACTTCTTCAGTCGCTACATATTCACAACACAAAGTCTACAGTTGTGCGACTTGTTCAAATACACAACCAATTATTCACGTTGCATCAGTGCATTTCAACGTTTTACGAACCCCCCACCCCCACCATATATTACATTTATCTAGGTGTAAAATTTAAGACCTATTTGTGAATGCGGCAATAATTAAGCGTACGTTGTTAATTCTTTACATTGTATATTAATGATCATTAATCTTAAAGATGTGTTGTAAGTAAGATCATGGATAGTGCATTTCGCCGTAATGAATAAAGTGGTATTGGTTACGTTTCAAAATAATACTGTTCCTTTCCCGCCTTGTTTTGACCGACGTCACGGAAATCGGGAAAACGTTACCACTCCGCATAACAACGTTATTATCTCCCCTGTAACTGTATCGTATGCCCTTAAAGACCTATTTACAAATTTCGTTGGCGACAAAATTGTTCGATTTTCAAAAGTAGTCAATTTATTTGGTAAGACTTAAGGGGATCAGTTTTGAACTAATTACTCATTCTAATATCGTAATAATTAAACCAAAGTTTCTTCCATTATGTTTTTGACATTTTGAACATTTGTTTCACTTGTATAAAGCTATATGGTTCTATATTTATATTTTTATATACTTATTATAATTAGTTAAATATACCTAACAGTTCTCGCCACGATATAGCTAAAATATTGCAGAAGTTGGCGAAAAACATCAATCAATCAATCACTCGAATGCTTTCATGTCGCAATTGTTTTTGCGTTCCACTTTATTTGATTTGGCTACATTTTTTTCCAATAGTGAGATCTATATCCATTTCTTGGTCAATAAAGAATATGAAATAGTGTATTGTCTGCCTCTTATTATATCTCCCCCTCTTCAGGACATGTTGTTTTTGTCTTTTCTGTTTGTCTTCCGTCCGTCCGTCCGTCCATCAGCCCGTCAGTATGTCACAAAGTTTGTGTACGCCAATTCTCCTACATCTTTCATCGTATTTTAACCAAACTTAACAGGATTGTTGACCATCTCGATAGTTGTGCATATCGTTTTGCCAAATTGATCGGCTAATTTTTGTGGGAATTATGCCACTTTTTGACTTAGAGTCTTGCAAAATTATTAAGTTTGTGGACGCCAAATTTCCTAAATCTTTCATCGGATTTTAACCAAACTTCAGAGGATTGATGATCATTATGCGTACGGTTGTGTATATTGTATATTTTTATCTCCGGATTGATCAGCTAATTTTAATGGAGGTTATGCCTCTTTTTGACTCATAATTTCGAAAATTTACCGGTAGATTGTGGTCGCCAATTCTCCTACATCTTTTATCGGATTTCAACCAAACTTCACAGGATTGCGTAGTTGTGCATATTGTCTGACCAGATTGATTGGCCAAAATTTTTTGGAGTTATTCCCCTTTTAGACTTCGAAATTTGCTAAATTAAGTTTGTTGACGCTTATGCTCCCAAATCTTTCAAAGGATTTCATCTAAACTTCACAGGATTGTTGACTATCATGCTCAGTTGTGCATATCGTCTTGTCGGAATGATCGGCCACCGGGTCGTAACATAAAACTTACTTGCGTTTTATCACTAAAAGAACATTAAATAATGGGGGAAGGGGGGACATTCGTTTTTGTATCAAAATACACTTCTAGTTTTAATTGTATGTTGTATTACAATGTAGGAGCTATTGAAGTAGTCATTTTTTTATTTTTATTTGTTAAGAATTAATTTGTACCTACTGTAAAAACAGTTACACTTAAGACCCTATAGAAAATATATTCAAAGATCTTATTCTCATAACCTACTCATGCAATTTTGAGCAAACTTAAGTCACACTAGTCCCAAGATAGTCTCTTTCAAAACAGTACATCCGTTTTTCATCCAACATTGCTGTCAATGGGTAATAGTTTAATACAGAACCATATGGAAATCGTATTCAGATTTCTTCGTTTCAGAAACTACTAATTCAATTACATTTAAATTTAGTCACAATGGTCCCTTGATGGCCATTCCAAAACAGATATCCTTATGATCTGAACCCTGTTAATTGAAGCCATCAGAGGGTAACATAGCCTATTGAAAGCAGCATTCAAAGACCTTCTCAATAACTATTAGTCCCATTAGAACCAACTTAATCGTAATGGTACCTATGTATTTTCTTTTTAAAGACGTATCGGACAGGTCCATTCCTCATTCAAGCCGGCTGCGACCGTGGATCATGTTTTAACATTGAATCCTATCGAAAGCTCATTAACGATCTTCTTCTCAGAAAAATATACTAATTATAAAGCAAAGATAACAGTAAACAACTACAATGGCCGAAAACTTCAATCACAAGCCACAACTGCAGGTTAAAACGGACCCGAAACAAAGCATCGAGGGGTCATCGTACGGTCTTCAACACAGTGAGGAACTTCACACCATATAGCAAGCACCAAATGGCCACTATGTACTTTAGGTGGTCCCTCAAAAACGGTATCGGATAAATACCTCATCTAAGATGGCTGATAGTAGGGAACATAAAAAACCCAATTCTCTGGAAATGCAAATCCTGTCGGAACCGTTATAATAATACTAGGATGGCCCCTTTTAAAATTTGTGTCTGGTAGATATTCATCCAATTCAAGGTGGCCGTCAATGGGGAACAAAATTTATCATTGGACCCTATTGGAATGTAATTTCTATCTCTTTGTCAACCATAAACCAGGTGAGCTCTTGAGAGTCTGCGGGTATGCTTGGTGTCGTAGTCGTTCGGCAGACGACTTGGCTAATATTTTATGTTTTGCTAATGTTGGGGTCATGAAATCATCGACTGTCCTTATATTTTTATCTTGCTTGTATTGTGGTCCTAAAACAATCGACTTCTAAGATATTTGTATTCTTTGCTGGTGTTGTAGTCATTGAACAATTAGCTTCCAATTATTTGTATTGTGTAGTGGTCATCATACCGTCAACCAATATTTTTATGATTTCCTGTTATTGTGGTCAATAAATATTTCAATACCGAAGTTACTTTGAATTTAGCTTCTGCATATGCTCATTTCGACAACTTATGTCTCTTCATTGCAGATAAAATCTAAACGTTTGGAAGACAAAACTCAAAAATGTTTAAAAACCGGTTGAGAACGAATAACCAATACAATCTAAATGTAAAGCAGGAAATCTGCTAAGGACAGAGCTTTGCTTTAGAGAAATACTCCTAAGTTTTCAATAAAATTTACAAAAATGTAGCTATTGTAAGGTTCCAAATAGAATCGGCTTTCGGGTTAGCACCGAAGTACTGAATACTATGCTGGTGAATATCCTCGGGTAAATCGTCAACTTACCTGAAAATTTAAAGCTTTGCAGATATTGTGGTCATCTGACTACTGAACTCCCAGCACTTTTATTCTTTGTTGGTGTAATGGTCAATTAGCAATCGATTTGCGAAATATCTTAAAGTTTGTGCTTTGCTGGTGGTGGTGGGTCCTTGCACAATCTACTTTCCAACCAATGGTTGAGTATATCAAGGGTAAGCATACTTTTTAATGGCAAGAATTTTTAACAGGTTAAAGATAATGAAATGATTCATTCATTTTATTATTTAAAAATATCACAAATTGTGCAAATGTCAAGTCATTTATCTTGGCAAAATTAACCTGAAAAAGATAAGATAAAAAGAAGATTTTATTATTCTTAAAAGTGATTTCGCCCCTAAAGACACAATACAATAATAGATCAATGAATCGTCATTAGTTTTAAGGTTTTCAATATAAACACCATAAAAATTATTTCGGTTCTTTTTTTTAATGCATGTTTTATCTTTATAAATTATGCATAAGAATAAATATCTTACAATCTTATATAAATGCACCATTGTATGTCTGTAAAATATACTCTTTAAACGATAATTTACTTTAAATGATAAATAAATTAAAATCAAGTTGTTTTTCACGTTTGTTTTAGTTTTCGAAATCGTTCTGCTCATACAAAGCCCTCCATGTATAACTTTTATGTACATGTAGCTCTATCTCGGTATATTTAGTGTTAGTTCACAGCTTTTACCATTTCCCTTTTTACGATGCACGTAATTTTAAAGAGTCAAGATCGGTTTGTTATGTCTAATATTTATTTCTTTTTATAGGACAACTAAATAGTTTTTCAAAGAAAGGCAATAAATTCTAAATCATGCAAATATTTTTTTACCTGAGTAGAATATTAACGTCCTCCACCGCCGCCACCACCACCGCCTCCTCCTCCACCACCACTTCGTTTGACAATATTATGTTCAATAGGATTTGCTACTACATTTGCTACTAACAAAGTTACCACAAGAACACAGAGAAAAATCTTCATCTTATTCTGTAATATGGGAATAACTATTAACTGATGATGTTATTTTAATTTCATACATGAAGATGAAATTAATATATCTTTAAACAAGTCAAGTATTATGCTTTAAATATATAGGACTTAATTCTTTACAAATTTATTTGGATCATTATTCACCTTTAACAAGTACATGAGATCATGTCAAAGTCAAATGAGAAATTTTAGTTTAGTACTCTTCAGAACTTTTTAGCAATATTTACGTATAAGTTTTCTTACAATTTTATTAAAACTTCTTAATAACTAGAGAATTCTGATCAAAACTTTTAGAAAATAGGTAATATCGATTGTTGGTAAAAAGGGATAAACATTGCAGTACAGCCGATTCAAGGTCATTAAAAATCTTTAACAGTTCAATAATAATTGAATGAAAAAAATGATAATTTTAGGTATTTAAGGGGGTTCGCCACTCAATTTGAAAATAAATAGGATTCAAATAAACATGATTTTATGTTAAAAAATTAAAAAAGAAACAATTCAAGTGAAAAAAATTGATAGGTTGATGATCTAGTTTTTGAGTTTTAAGTGATTTAAAATTTGGCGGGAAACCGAACTCCTCTGATTTTTCATAGGATTAACATTAACAAGGTTTGACCATGAATGAATGTGACAGAATAAATAGAATCAAATGAAATTTTTACAGAATGCTCACAAAGATGTATAAGATGAAATCATGGGAAAAAAATAAGGGGGTCAATGGGCAAAAAAATGAAATACTTTTAAATGGATAAAACCCGAGGATTCCGAAAATCTGACAAAAATCCCAAGACATGAGGAGCGAACCTCCTTAACATGATATAACACTAGAGCAGCTATTCCACAATTTTCAACAACTTAGTGAAAGCTTACCTCAAGAAGAACCCCAAGAAAAAAAATTATGTCAAAATCCGATAAATGTACTTAGCGCCTAATAGCAATGGAATGAGCTATGTCATATTTGTCAACAACCATCGAGGAAACAAACCTTTTTTTGAAATTTGATTAAATATAGATCCTTTTTCTTGTTAAACATTATAGGTACTTCTAATTACTCAGAGCACAATATTTTTTGAAAGGAAAAAAATTACGGGCTTTAAACAATAAAATGGAAATTCTTTAATTTTCGCCCCGTCGGCCCCATCTTTTGCCTTACCGCTGAATATGAGATATAAGATTGCTGAATGGTGACATTTTAGTTATTTTGAAAGAATCAATATAAGAAAAACTCTATCAGATGAATAATTTCATATGTTTGTTCAATATTCTAGGCAGTTCTCCCCACAATACAGCTAAAATGCTGCTGAAGTTGGCGTAAAACATCAATCAGGCAATCATTCAGATGAATAATTAAGATTTTAATGTCATCACTTACCTTTATTGGCTAATTTTATTCTAACTAATTAAAAAAATATACGTAAACGAAAGCAGACACCTCCCAAGGCCATGTTTTTTTACCATTAATTTTGTTAAACAATAAAATTCCGAAATTACCGTGAATTTAGTGTCTGCATATGCGCATTTCGACAACTTATGTCACTTCAGTACAGATAACATCAAAACATTTGGAAAGCCATAAACCGAAATATGTGTAAAAGCTGATAAAGAACAAATTACCAATAGGGTCTAAAGAATAAAGCCAAAATGAGCCGAGGACAGAGCTATGCATGAGGGAGATACTCCTTAGATTTCAACAAAACTTTTATTGATTTGGATATTGCAAGTTTTTAGATAAAATCAGTTTTCGAGCCAGCATCGAAGTACTGGGTTGGTGAATACATTCGGGGACTAACAGTCCACCAGCAGAGGCAAACGTTGTATAAAAATATCAAAGTGCTCCCATTGATCTTTATAGTTGAAATATAACGGAGAAAATAGGATGTCACTGGGTACACGTAATACAATGCTAAACCAGAAATTTAAAAATTCATGATGAAAATTTATAGGTACTCTGACCAATTGGAGATTGGATATCCGACCATAGAAAAATGCAAATAAAACCGCACAAAAATTTTGCACGGTGAAATAACATTAAGCACCTGAAATTATTTAAGTCACATCACAGTTGAGAATAAGCAATTTCAAAAGCTCTGTTGCTCCCACAGGGTCCCAATACTGATTTTGCTTTAAGAACGGTTTTCAAGTTGAATAAGAACTCTATACCTTGTAGTGGAAAAGAAAAAAATATTTTTCTTCCTCCGATTGACTAGGGAGCTCATGTTCGGAAAAAATTGAAATAATTCTCTAGAAAAGGTCTTCGGTTGTTAATATTTTAGATAGGTTTAGTATTTGAAATATGGTGGTCACTCTTATTTACACTTAGTACTTTTAGCAGTTTTTTATTTTTCGAAAAACAGAATTTATGCTAGTAATTAAAAAATTAATAACACTTGAAAATATATCTCTTATTATTCTACTTAGATAAGTATTACATAAAACACATACCTAAATCCTTTGAGGTCTTGATTTACTTCCCAACAATGCTAAATTTGTGGTGTCTATATATGTTATTAAATATCCTGTCAGTGGAAATAAAAAAAATGCAATCGTCATAATTTGTTTTTAGTTATTTTAGTCATGAAAAAAGACAATGTGAAAAACATAGTCGTTAATCACTGTTGAAACAAATATGTAACTGTTACGTGTCACCTTTACGGTATAAGTAGTGTCTTGTCTTGTTTGTGTAAATTCCTTTCAGGACGTTTTGCAACCTTAAGAAAATATGGAAAATATAAACATTTTTTTTTTTTTGGTTTTGGGCTGAGTACATTAATTTCGTAACTTCGCAATTTTTCATCTGTGTTCCGTACAAAAGTTCCTATGAAGATGATAAAAGAAACCTTTAAAGCTCTTAAATTAAATGTCAAGCACATCAATACACGATCCTTACACATGTTCAATGTACGTTACACAATATCACCAGCATAACGAAACAACCCAAAGGGTGTCTGCTGTAATGTTGCTTCTTGACAAGATAGCTGTGGCACTTTATTAGTAGAAGAATGTATTCTTCCGCATCCTCTTGTATAACTGGTAAAAGTCTTACATGCCAAGAATTGCACTAAGAGTAGGTACGGGTTTGTCTTTCTTTACTTGGTCGTCATCATCACTGTCGAGTGTCTCTTTTGTTACTCGGATTTTGTACCATCAATGATGCTGTCTTCTCTAAATGATTTGGTAGTGGGTTCGTTTTTGTCTTCAGCAATGTAAAATCGTTGACAGTTGAGTTTGACTTAGCGTGCCATTGTGATATCATTCGTTGCTTCATGGCTGGTTGGATGTTGATCTGTTGTGTTGATTGCTTAAAAGCATGAAAGTCGGCAATTTTTGCAGATTTTTGTTGTACTACGACCGTTGTAGAAGTGCAAGTTAGTCAAGAATATAATGTTGAAACCAATTTTCTTTTCAAAGGCCAAAATTAGTTTCAATTTAACTTTTTTTGCACTGAACTGTTAAATTCTAGAAAATGCCTCTGTAACAAGGTTGACTCTTGCTGTTGGTGTTTGGTGGTAAGAATACAGGGGTGGCGTTCTTCAAACTCTTATCTTTGTGTGTGCAGGGCACCTATCTGCGACCACGATGGAAACGTTTTTGACGTTGAAGGTTTTGTCGAGTTTGATGATAAAAAAAATCTCTTGTATAGTCAGTCGGTGGAGTCTAAATAATTTTTGCTTCATTCGGAACCTGACAAGTTTGTGCAAACAAGTGATATTTATCTTTCTTTTATACCTTTTCCGTCTCTTCAATCTACCAATTTTGTGCTCTAGTGTCTCTTTTAGTAATAACTTTGAGAAAAGTCCTGTTTCGTCGTAATTAAAAAGTTGAAAACGGTTTATATGTATTTTTATTCATTTGTGCAGTTTTTCATTTCGTCACTGTAGACATTGACCGATTTTGCTTTCCACAAGTTTTTACGCGATGTTATGGCGTTCCTTGAAACGGTCAACCACTCATAATTGAATTTGAAATCTGTGTGGTTTAGTATACAGGCAAAACCTACCGCTTAAGGTGTTAGTATAGGCTGCGAAATGGGAACATTTTGATTTCGAATTGAAGTAATTAGCAGTGCGTATCCCACTCAGTCATAGCTGTTCTGGTGCGTTTTCTGTCGGGGGCAAGATTATTTTGCAGATAAGCATCTTTTATTTTTTCTACATTTGTACTTGTTAGTAAGTTTCCCAAAAACTAAGTTGGGATGAGTAGATTTCTTAACTGCAAGTATGACTTGATTCTTGTCCATTATAGATTTGACATGAAGTTGATTTTTAACAAGTGATCAAAATATCATTAGGTCGAGCCAGTTCCTTCCCTTATTTTTTCAATGACATCTTGAACTGTAATAATGCAATTTTATAGCATTTTGTTCAAAAGTTATTAACAGTTTGTGATAGGCTAAAGAGGACACTTGAGCAGTCAATTTAAAAAAAAAAACTAATTCTTAAATAGTTCAATTAATATCTCTGTGATTTTTTTTATAATGACCCACCAATTTCATAAAAGAAATGCATTTCCTTGTGTCATATATATATAATGGTTAGAGTATGTTTCAGAGTAAATAATTGAATTAAAGCCCTTCGTAAGAAAGGGGGTTGTCTAGATGCCTGAGCGCACAATCCTAGCTGTGAGGTTATATCAGAGTCGTTTGATCACCTTGACATCACAGAAAGCTAGCGTAGGTTCGACCCTGGGACAGGGAATGAAATTTCTCCTACATAGAACTTCATCTAATATTAATGTGAACAATGACAAAAGATAAAAGTCAAGCATACGACAAATGAATGAATATGCATAAAAAATAATGAGGTAGAAGATCTTTATTCGAGGTAAATAATTCGGGGTCAGTAAATGATTTGAGGTAAATTTTCATTTAAAGTGCTTCAAAATCGAGAACTAAAGGAAAGACAAAGAAGAGATGGAAAAGTCCAATGAATTTATAAAAATTAAAGTATCTTATACTATAGGGAAATGTGACAGAGAAAGGGGGTTGATTAGCCATAAACAGGTATAACCCTACTGCTGGCTGTTACTAGTGTTGGTGCATTTACCAAGTCCGGCTGTCCCGAGTTCCTTTTGCTGTTTTCATTTTGTCTTTAGTCTTTCATTGTATGTTTTTTCTTGTGCAGTTCCTTGGTGCATTATGGCATGTGACTGTGCTTTTAAGCCATTGTAGGTGCTTCCGGTTATGCTTTTTATTTATACTTATTCATTTTTTCCGGCACCTGAAATAGTTTTCAGAGGCCACGGCCACTGAGCCTCTGTGTGCGTCCCAAGGTACTGGATAAAGAATTGCCCTGTATATATGCAGAAAAACCTAACCACGAACCATTGCAGCCAAACAGCTTAGAGAAACGCCATAATCCTTTCTATATTTTTCTAAGGAGTACAGACTCACTGGAAGTCATATGGAAGGCTTAACTTTCTACCCTACCAATTTTTCCTCTTTCCAGTGACAATCAAAACTCTTTACCCCGGTTCTCAATTCCACCTTAGTTCTTGATGTTATCCATGCATTGTAGCTGTCTCAAGTCCTTGTTTTGTCTTTTTTTCTCTTGTGCCGTTTTTGCCATGTCTTTGGACTTCGATGTTTGTGGTCATCACTTCCGTTGTTCCTTCGGTATTTTACTACCGTTGTTTCTTTCTTCTTTTACTTATATTTTTGGAATAAATTAATTTTTCTCCTACTGGTATAGCTGAAATATTGTTCACTGGACGTTAAACTCGAACCCATCCATCAATCAATTTATCATTCTTTTATTTCCAATCTGTGTGCAGCTAATTTGAACACAGAAGAAAAAGTATTAAAGAAGTATTACGTCGGATTTACATGGGTATCCATATTCTGATATAACAACAAAAGACTACACTGTTTTTTTTTAAAATTGATCAACTTATTCTCGTCATGATATAGTTGAAATATTGCTAACAGGGCATTAAACTTCAAAAATCAACCAACCCATACGGAATGAGGGTAGCGCAAAAAGCAGTTTTTAAATGAAATTCTCATTCTTTCTGTAAAGTTTCCTAACTTGAGATAAAGTAATTTTTCAAATTATAAGATTTCGAGTCAGCATCGCGATGAAGGGAACTATCAGTCAGCTGTGGAAGCGACTACCGAGTTATTGGCAACACAACAAACAAATTCAAAATTGAGTAAGTTTTAGTTTTACAGACAGGAACCATCAGTTAGCTTTGGAAGCAACTAATTGGCAGGAAATCAACAAATAACGAGATTGTAGTTACTTTTAGAATTTTGAAAAATTATGTTTATTTTGTGCAGATGTTTTTTTTTTTTTTTTTTTTTTTTTTTTTTTTATGTTGTTTTATTTTGTTATGATTACAGGTGTTTCTTAAATTTATTTTGTTTTCTTGTCTCTGTATATTGCCATGATTTTTATTATAACCCCCGGTTTAGCGGGTGGTATGTAGTATAATGGTGTCCGTTCGATCATATACCCGTCCGTCCGCCATTGGGTACCTACTGTGTGCCGACAATTCCTCCTATACCACTTGATGAAATTCACTGAAACTTTCACATAATGTTCAGTACATATTGCAATTGTGCACCAGCTGAATTATTAGGTTCTTTTGGAATTCAACGGGGAGTGGGGGTTATAGTTTTAGTAAGCTTTGCTTACATTTTTCTATTTTTTTTATATTTGGTTTTTCATGTTTTAAAGAGAAACGTTTCTGGAGAATCACCCTGAACCAAGCAAGTTAAATATGGTCAAACGGAAGATAGTGTGATAAGCAATTCAATAAACCCGTTTTGATATTTAAAATATCTTCAACACAGTCCTTGCAAAGATAACCAAAAATTGTACCAGGACTATCATGTAATAATTCGTAAAACAAAGTCATGATTAGAATAGCCAGGACAAAGCATGGACTATGTATTTTCATACTTGCAACAGAGCTCGATAATCACTGAAAATAACACTGAAAATAAATTGACTTAAGTTAGTTTCCTTATTGATCTGCACTGATGAGGCATAAGTTGTCGAAATGCGCATATGCCGAAAATAAATTAATTGTAACTTCGGTATTTTGTTATTTATTCACACATTAAGTACTTAACACATTGTTTCATAATGTAATCAAGATGCTTTCTATCAATTTCAAGTCCTGCAAAACTCTTGATTTGCCTGAAATAAAAAAAAAAACAATATAGAATGTACTTTGAGAGTTTTTTGTTTTCGTTGGTTGTAATTTTTTTTGGTTTCTAGGGTTTCTTAATTCGTGGTTTGTTAGAATATTCCTTTTTTGTTAAGTGAAAATTTGTTTTTCTGGGTTTTTTATTTCGTGGTTTCAGTCAACCACGAAATCCACGAAAATTGAAAAGCTACCAATAATTGTTCTTGTGCAATATAGTTAAGATGCACTGTGTTGAATAAAAACAACAAAAATAAAAACTATAACATTTAAATGTATGTTTTACTTTTATATTGTTTGTAAAAACGACTTGAACCAATGAAAATATTACGCTGAGGTCACGTTTGTACATTCATCGTAAATGGCCATTTCCGAGGAAAGACGACCAAGTAAAGACCAACTCATATGCACCCGTCTTGACTCGGTAAATGACCAATCAGAACCAATGACGAGATATCACAAATAGAGTGACGTCATAATGGAAAGTTTGTTAAAAGGGTTGGAAACTTTGCTTCTGCATTAATCGTTTGGAACATTGAAAATCACATTTTAAGAAAAAAAAAATAGATACAAACATTCCATCAAAATCAAAGATCAGTATATTTTTCACTCATGTTAGAAATTCTGCGTCTCATTCACTCATTTCGCTGCCCTTCACTCAAGAAAAGACGGAATCTCTTACATATAATTACATTTATGATTTTTGACCTGCTATCATGTAAGAAGCCATTAATCTTAAATATCAATATCGTTTTTATGTTTAATATTTAAATACTTGATCATAACAAGATTATGGATACATTTGTAGTTTACCTATTTTCCTCCTCCACCACCACCACCTCCACCACCTCTACCACCTCCTCCTCCTCCACCACCACCACCACGACCTCCCCCACCGCCGCCACCACCGCCTCCACGTTTT
>MJUU01014296.1:6064-16268 GCA_002080025.1 Modiolus philippinarum | reverse complement strand
TTGAATATTTGAATTTCAAATCTGGAGGGAAACGCTCTCATTGGTCCGGTTTGGACATGGTCATTTCCGTTGACGTCATACTTCCGGTGACGTCACTTCCGGTGACGTCACACTTCTGGTGACGTAACACTTCCGGTCACGTGACTTCCGGTGACGTCACTTCCGTAATCCACCTAATCCACCGCAAATGCGACTCATCTCGTGCATCCCCTACTACTAACGTTGCACGCCATAACTCACATGAAAAGTTAGAGGATTGGGCGGACCGAGTATTGTCTCTGGCGATTAAAGCGTTTCGGGATCTTCCCGAAGAACACATGTACAGTCAATCAATATGGAAAATTTGCCACGGATGTACAGATAAAGATGCTGGACAGCATGCAGCTATGTCACGTCCAGTTACTGTGAAGGACGCTATTGATAAACTGAAGTGGTTTCAGCACACTTCCAAAGCTATATATGGCAAGTCAGAAAGAAAGCCTGAGCCTGTCACGGACTATGATTCAGAGACTGATGCTTATAATGTACAAGCGACGTTGGCACTCAAAGATGTAAACAGTACAGCTGAAAAAGCAAAATCACACCAGCGATGTAACATGGATCAGTTTGACACGAACTAACAGTTTGCAGAAATAATGGAAGCTATGCAAACCTTGTCAACAAAGTATGATGAGCGAAATGCAAGGATAACAGCTAACTATGAAGAAGTTAATGCTAAATTGGCACAGATGAAAAAGGAAATGTCAAGCTTTAAGCGTGGGTCAACCACGGGCTCAACTGAGAAGCAGTCTATGTCTACTTATACTCGTGTACGTAACACGGATGACAATTATGATAATACAGGGCGACGTTATAATTATCAAATGAACAGTCGGCGTTCTGGAGACTTTGATCGAAGACTGACCCAGTACCGCCCTCAACAGTCGAGACAAGGTCCCTCACCTCAAGGGAGGGCACCCCTGGAATGTTACCATTGTGGTAAGGAAGGACATTTTATGCGTAATTGTCCTGACCGTATACCCTATCAATACCAACAGGACCGTCTTGGTCACAATATGGATACTAAGCCTTTAAACAGACACGGGCCGGGGTAAGAGGCGTCCCACCGGTCCCGGTATCAGGAAATCGCCTACCTCAACATATCAACCAATTGGGGGAACCCCCGTGTGCTAAAACCATCGCAAGGCAAACCGACTGTCAGCCGGGGATCACCCCGTGTGCTAGATTAAACAAACGTCAGTCAGATAGCTGCAGTCAGACCATAAGCACTACAAGTTATGAATCCAGGATGTTGATCGATAAAGGAGTTCAATCTGAAAATAACAGGAGTAAACCATCAGCAGGAAACCAAAATGACGAAGTGGTTGTGGACCTTACAAAAACATTGACAATATACCAATTGGGGAGAGCCTCAATGTTGCGCTTCAACTAAAAAATTCAAGGCAAAGAAATAATATCGGTTGTTGACACTGCAGCAGAGGTCACCATTATATCAGACAGTGTTTACCAATCATTGAACCCAAAACCACCTGTAAGGCGACAAGCTACAATGCATACCGCCGGGAGGGGTATGAGCATGGATGCATTTATAATTGGACCAGTAGATTTAAAGGTAGGATCGGCGACATATAAGATGGATGTATATGTTGCTCCACTCGAAGATGAGATGTTGCTTGGTTTGGACTTTTTGATAAAGGCAAAAGTAATATTAGATTGTCGCAAAAAGGTGTTTTTCATAAATGGGGAAGCTTTAGACATGACGTATGGCCCCCATGACCCGGCTTCAGAAGCGAAGAAACCAAGAGTTAGTAGAGTTACAGTACAAAACCGTACAGTGATACCGCCAAACTCTGGCGTAACTATCACTTGCTCAGTTCAGGATGATCTTGATGACTATTTGGTTGAACCCAAAGACGACACGGGAGTCCTTATCCCGAGAGGCTATTATAGGGCGAAAACACAACCGACATTAACATTTTACAATGTCACAGACTTCTCTAAAGTTATAAGGAAGGGCAAAGTTATAACGGAAGCTACAGAGGCTAGATGCTTCACAAACGACCAGAAATCAGTATTTTCGACAAATACCATCAACAGGACAGATACTGTCCAAGAGCAGTTACCTGAAAATTTGACAAACCTATTTGAAACGTCAAGTCATAACTTGTCTGAGGACCAAAAGAGCAACTTAAAATCTTTGCTGTTAGACTATCAAGATGTATTTGCAAGCAATGAATATGACTTAGGAAATTTCACACATATTGAGCATGCCATTGATACGGGCAGTGCCCGCCCGATAAAACAGCGAATGCGCCGTATACCAATGGGATTCCAATGTGAAGAGGAGGGCCACTTTCAGAAAATGTTGAGTGCTGGGATCATAGAACCGTCTACGTCAGAGTGGGCGTCCCCTCCTGTGTTAATTAGGAAACGGGACGGTACAGTCCGGTGGTGCATCGACTACCGCAAATTGAATGAGGTAACTAAAAAAGATGTCTTCCCGTTACCTCTTATTGAAGAGTGTCTTGACACGTTAGCTGGGAATGAGTGGTTCTCAAAACTCGATGCTAATTGGGCGTATTATCAGATTAAAGTGAAAGAATCTGATAGAGAGAAGACTGCGTTTATCACTAAGTACGGGCTTTTTCAATTTGCCCGCATGAGTTTTGGGCTGTGCAACGCTCCTTCCACTTATGCTCGGGTTTTGGACCTAGTTTTGCGTGGGCTGACGTGGAACATTGTGTTAGCCTTTTTAGATGACATATTAGTCATGGGAAAGACTTTTGAAGACCATATGACAAACTTACGGTCTATTTTCGACCGCTTTCGGCAGTATGGTTTAAAATTTAAACCGAAAAAATGTGACTTCTTTAAACAGGAAGTTGAATTTTTGGGACGACAAATTAACACAGAAGGAATGTCAATTGGATCAGAATATGTTGAAGCAGTTGAGAACTGGAAGGAACCTAAAACAACAAAGGAAGTTGAACAATTTATTGGTTTTGCAAATTATCACAGAAACTTCATCAAGAATTTTGCGGATATTGCTTATCCGTTACACAAGATAACTGGCAAAAAACCGTTTAGTTGGGGGAGAAACCAACAAGACTCATTTGACAAATTGAAACAAGCTTTAACATCGACACCAGTACTAGCATTGCCAAATTGTACCGACCCATTCATTTTAGATACCGATGCGTCAAACTTCGCACTCGGAGCAGAGCTTATTCAAGTTCAACAGGGAGTCGAACGAGTCATTGCCTATGGCAGCTGTGTTTTAAACTCTGAACAAATCAAATACTGTACCACTAGAAAAGAGTTATTGGCGGTGGTCAAATTTACTCGCCAATATAGACATTACTTATTAGGGCGACCGTTCATCGTACGAACTGATCATAGCAGCCTGACATGGTTGCTCAATTTTAAAGACCCTCAAGGTCAACTGGCACGCTGGCTTGAAGAATTGAGCCAATGCAACATGACTGTTAAACAAAGGCCGGGAGCCAAACACATCAATGCTGATGCGTTATCCCGTTTGCAGGGTTGTAAGTCATGCGATGAGAACCGTCAGCAGACTGGAACAGTTTTAAAGGGCAATTTACCTTGTGGAGCGTGTCCTTACTGTACACGTGCGCATTGACACTGGCTTGGCTTTCAAGAACATGTAGACGACACTGTACCCTTTACCACCAGGAATACGGAGAACAACCCAGAGAAACTAAATATAGTTACTACACATGAGACACCAGAGGTACAAGGAATCAATATTGGAGATGAACTCTTTCATACGTCTATTGATTTAGTGAAAACAGAAAAAGGAATGAAGGTTGCAACAAACATTGAACAGGAGTCATTACCAAACCTCGTAGAAACTGATCCTCACGCAATTAATTCTATCGGGGAAGGATGTATAGTTGCGTGTCAGTACTCCCCGTCTGATATCAAAAATTTTCAAACACTAGACCCGCACTTTGAACTGATTTTGTCATGGTTAAGAGACAAGTTACAACCGTCTGAAAGAACAATTTTTCGCTGTGGTCCAACGGCGAAGAAATACTGGATCAACAAAGAACTGTTTTTCTTAGATGAAAATGGAGTATTAATGAACAAACTGAAAAATGACACTGTTGCTAAACTAGTTGTACCGAGAGACCTTAGAGAAACGGTGATGTCATTATGTCATGAAATACCATCTGCAGCGCATCCAGGAATACAACGGACATTTTTACGTATAAATTCAAGATATTATTGGTCTGGTATGAGAGCCGACATTGCTAACTTTGTGAAAACATGTGGTACTTGCAATACTAACAAGAAACCAGTGCGGAAGGTTAGATGTCGTTGCAGCAGTACCAAGCTGGAGCGCCGATGGAGCGTGTCCACCTGGACTTTTTAGGTCCGTTGGCAGAGACAAAGTCGGGCAACTCGAATATACTCGTTATGGTTGACCAATTTTCAAAATGGGTAGAGTGTGTGCCATTGCCTACCCAAACAGCGGAAGATATGCCAGAGCAGCAGTCAACGAGTTTTTTACTCGCTTTGGTTACCCGTTTCAGACCTTCACGGATCAGGGCAGAAACTTTGAAAGCCGTCTGTTTAAATCAGTCTGTGAAGTCTTACATGTGCACAAATCAAGAACAACACCGTACAGACCATCTGCGAATGGCCAGGTGGAGAGGTTTAATCGTACTCTTATGGATGCCGTAAGATGTTACGTTTCTAAGATGCAAGATGATTGGGATGAGTACCTGCCGCAAATTGCTGGAGCTATTAGATCCTCGGTGAATCGTAGCACCGGATTTACACCGAACATGCTTATGCTAGGTCGTGAGGTAAATCAGCCTGTAGATTTACTGTTTAGACCCCCTGACTCGAATACACCGGGCGAACAGTTGGATGAATATGTCAAAAAATTTAGAGAGGCCATTTGGAGTGCACATGAAATTGCACGTGATATGAAACGAGATCATGACGTCAGTCAGACTGAATGAATACAAAGTCGGAGACTTAGTCTATGTGCTTGATACAGCATCCGTCAAAGGACGTACAAAGAAGCTCGACCCCCCATGGAAAGGGCCGGGTATCATCGTATCGAAGATGACTTCGTATGTGTACATGGTTAAATTGGAGAAAGTTGTTGTTACTATCAACCATGACCGTTTGAAACTTTGTAGAAATAGGAAAGTACCTCCATGGTTAAAAAGATGTCAAAACAGAATTAAAAACGGAGAAGATATTCTTGCGGCAGAAAATCAGAATTTACATTGTTTATGCCGGAAACCGGATGATGGACACTTTATGATACAGTGCGACGATTGTGACGAATGGTATCATGGAGCATGCATTGAGATGACATCAGAACTGGCTGACGAGTTAGAGAAGTATAGTTGTCCTCGTTGTCAGGTACCAGGTATGTACAACTAGTCGATAGTCACGTATTATGATTTAATTTCAGTGGCCGAAGATGAGATGATGAACCACAGATGTAATATAAATTTTGTTTCAGACACTTAGAAGCAGTTGCAGCTTACTATGTTACGATTTTGATCATTAATTGTACATAAATCTTTTAATGTGTTTTTTTTATTTACAGATCATATAAAATTTCCTAAACATGTCGGATGATAAGAAATTGTCAGAAGATGAGTGGCCAACGCCAGCGGAGGCCTATGGAACTCCTGTCCCCCGAGGGAGGAACGGAGGTCTGCAGAACGTGTCAGACACGAGTTGACAGGGGAGGAAGAAGAGGCTTTATTGCGTAAAGAGCCTGGTGAAGATGAAGATGCAGTGAGCATCTCCGATCCAAATTACATAGATTGGGAGGACTTGGTAATCCCAGAAGCAAAACAAGGGAAAAAGGAGGTTGCGGAGGAAACTCCGGATCAGCCGAAGATAATTGTTAATGCGAAAGAACCTAGGCTTTGCCGGGACTCTATTTGTCCTGTGCCTACATGCCGGGTGGAAACCCGCAAGCTAAAACACCATTGTTGGGAATTTCACATGCCTTTCTTTTTCAAGGACCGCATAGTAGACGAATATGAAAGCAGTGACGAGTTTCAACGTCTACGAGGTCAGGCTTTGATTACTCTAGCCAAGTGGATTCTAGGCGAGAACGCCTCGGTACATGACTTGGTGCGTCATGTTAACGACACTTAAGGATTTATTCCATACAATTGCACTATGATGGCGCGCTGTCAGCAACAAATGACACGCTTAACCGCAGCTATGGGATGGTACCCTCCTCTAGAGGGTAGCTACACTATGTACCCGGTAAATTCACCGTCAGTTTTGATGCAGTGGAGACTATTAATTACCTTACTGTCAGGATTAACCCCAGCCAGAAGGGCGGAGTTTCGGAGGATGGGCTCCGGGTTCACCTTACGGTCTCGTCAACGCAGTGGCGTTGGACCGCAGAGATTACATGGCCGACCACAAACTGACGCAAGAGAAATTCTGAACAGGAAGCGTCAGAATAGCGGAGATGGTAAATCAGAACCTGTCAAAAGTCCTAAATTAGAGGAATCGGAGGTTAAGGAAGTGGCCGTTAAACAGGTCGGAACACAGAGGACAGACGTTACTTCCAGTCCGGGGTTTACCCCGTGTGAACACGATATTAATAATAATCGTTCTCTTTCTACGAGGATATCAATGAAGAACAAAGCTTTTGATAGTCACTTTCATGTTGATAGAGCGAGCATCCTTCTGAAAGGTGACTTAACTTAAACGGTTGAAGACTTGCTTGCACACCATAGTTCCCCAGCATCTCAGGTCCCTGTGGACGTTGTTGGCGGAGTAGCTGTGTATTGTGATCCGGAAACTTATCCGGAAATAATTCTTAGTGATCCCTGGAAAACCGCTATCAGGTTTCACCCGAAATCCGCTCCTTACTTCATACAGGAACACTATGATCTCATTAAAATGACTCTAGAGGATCAAAGAGTTTCCGCATTAGGAGAGATTGGCTTGGACCGGACGGTCCCAGCGCGTGATTGGGCGGCCCAAGAACGAGTATTCTCCACTTTATTGGAATTGGCAACCCCGAACAAGCCGGTGGTAGTTCATGTAAGGGGTGAAAGGGATGATAAACTTAGTACAGCGGTTTATAACCGTGCTTTCCAAATATTGAAAGACAAGTGTCCAACAGAACAGAACATTCATTTACATTGCTTTCATGGCACTGAAACAGTAGTGAAAATGTTCCGGAACCAATTTCCGAACGCTTACTTTAGCCTTAGTCTGAAGGTGCGAGATTTTTCTAGTGAACAGAAGGACGCGGTAGTTTCCATACCGTCCTACCGTCTTCTATTGGAGACCGACTCTCCATATACAACCACATCTGGTTCGGACAGGATAAACACCCCCGCATATGTGGGGGATGCGGCATTGATAATTAGTGCACTACGGAGAGAGCCCGTAGCTAAAGTTCTGGACGACACAGTCCAGAATGCCAGAAAATTGTACGCTTAAATGGACCAGAACATATAACGCTGTGTATATATGGACTGTAAATACGTTATTTGATGCATACAGGAACGAACTTATCTGTGTAAATACTTGTTTTGGAATCAACTGTAAATCTTGTGATTCGAAAATGGAATGAAATAGTATTTTTAATATGGATATATATTTTAACTCCGTTTTGCTAGCACGGAGATTAACTGAAACATGTTGATATGACATTCACATTAGAGACACTTCAATGGAATATTGGATTTCAATACAGATTTTTTTCCACCCGAGATGCGATTAAGCGGGTGTCAACTACACTTCTGTACAAAGTGGACTCACTCCTTTCAAGGTGGGGGGAGTGTAGTGTAGTTGGGTATTACGGCCGTTGCCGCTATATATATATTATTTGGATTACGGTATTTGGATGCATTGGACTGGTTCCCGGAGTACAGACCATCGTAGAACCACTGTTGTGTGCATGGTACACATTGGGTACCAGTTTCGTGTGTGTGTTGCCTGTGGTTTATGGCGGGAGTTGTGTAAACTGGACAAACTGTGTTCGGAGTAATTATTCGTAATATCTGAGGTAAGATAGGATTTAAGTATTTGAGTTATTGTAAACCTTAGTCACTCGGAGTCACAACAATACTGTACGTAAGGTGTAAAGCAACACATTCAACCAATCTGAGCTTTGAACATATGTTAACTAGTGTTTTTAGAATCTAAGCATGAATTTAAATTCTTGTATCCTTTATATGGTATTCATTTATTAGAATTCTTGCACCTTTAAAAACATATGTCGGAATAAAATAAACGAGAAAATTGATATATCAGGCTTATTTTTAAACCAAGGTCAATTGATAAGAATGAACTTTTAAATTCTTATCATAGGGGTTTTCCGGTATACTTTGAATGCGCAATTTTTAAGGTAATAATACACATTTGAAGATGGGGGTTTCGAAATTCTCTTTGAAGTCTTTAAGGGTATGCTAAAATTGACAAGATACGTATTTTATTTGTTGAAAAATATAGTTTCATAAAGTTTAAAGTTAAGATAAATTCTGAAGACAGATTTGAAAATAGGGAAAATCATTAGAAAATGTTACAGAAATGATTGGGAGGTTTCTAAGCCAGTAAGATCAGACAGTCCCGGACTTTCTCGTGGATTTTGAAAAGCCAATAAAATATTTGGATTTTATCATCAAAATAAATATTGTTTAATGGCAGTAAATAACATCAACATTCCCATTCCCTAAAAGGGGTTAAGAGGCTTTTAACTGCATTACTGAACGAAATATACAAAAAAAATCACAAAAAGTAAAAATTAAATAAAAAATCTAGTGCAGTGACTGTCGAAGATGGCCACATGATTGACCAAGAAAACATTTGATATAGATCCTGTTTAACTTTTCTAAAAAGTTTTATGAAATCAAAATACTATTCTCACTTTTCACAAGGAGGAATTCAAGAACATGAAATTTCTATGCATTATTCAAAAACACCTGGTCTTTTTGAGTTTCAAGAGAGGGGTGTGGCTAAAAAGGCAAGATTATGTCCCATCTGAAATGTTCTTGGAATTATATTCACCATGAGCTCTTCATGATGATGATGACTTGTATGTAACCCGTTTTATACCAGACACGGTATACTCCCGTACAAATATTTTAAGAGTTAATTTTGGGAATTTGAATTATCTCTACAGCTTCTTAATGTTTTGCTTGTGTTTAAGAGCAAAATTTGAATTACCAAATAAGGAATCTCAAATTTGTGTGTCATTTCTTTCTTTTTTTTTATTTATTATTATTTTTTTTTAGTAGCATCCGTGTATATTCTTTTTAACATACATGATCAATGTATTGTGTAATTTATCATCGTTAAGATTTAAGATTTTTCCTGGTGTTTCAACATCCTGGTTGAAAGATATGTACATGTAGAAGTATTCAGGAATTTTTTATGTGTAGGGGGTTGAAGATATATATGTAAACGTATTCAGAATTGATTATTTGTAGGGTTTGGAGAATAAGTAAAAGTATGAACAATTTTTATTGACCATCGCTGAAATTTATCTTAAAGATAATATATCTGGTTGAGCTTTTTTTTTCCAATTTTCAGTTACAAATCTTTATTTATTCTGTGGTATAATTCAAATACTCTTCCCATCTTTATTGAAATATGCTATAATGTGCATTTAAATCTTATGTTCTATGAATGATTTGAGCTTGGCCAGTCTTGTAAAACAAAAAAAAAAAAAAAAAAAACAAGAGCTGTCGCCGAATGGCAGCCAAAGATACCCCCCGCTCATTGAACCCTGAATCGATATGGTAAGGGCAAAATTAAGTTGGTGTGGACACAATACAGGTGCAGACACAGTACAAGTGTGGACACAATGATATAATCTTCAAGAAAAAACTTTTCACAAGGGTTCCAATGAAAACACTCTGTCTAAATCAGACAAATATAAAATTCACCCTTTTCAGCCTATTTGACATTTTATACATCTACATATAGTGTTCTTCCTTTGTCTAAAGTTTCATCAAAATCCTTCAAGTGGATTAAGAGGAGTTGTGCGTAAGAGGTAACCCATACGTAGGGAATCAATGAAAACTCAAAGTTGAATTATCTCCCCTTCCTGGTTTCTGACAATAATTATATGCCTTCTGCACATCTCCATATGGTGTTCTTACTTTGTGTAAAGTTTCATTAAATTCTTTTAAGTGGTTTAAGAGGAGTTGCGCAAGTGGTTTAAGAGGAGTTG
>MJUU01014292.1:2518-43231 GCA_002080025.1 Modiolus philippinarum | reverse complement strand
GATGGGATTTTTTTCTTTGGATTCCTCTTGATGTAAGCTTTCAGTAATATGTCAACGGATTTGGCGTAGCTCTTACCGTTTCCGAGCTATGAGGGGCTGAAGGGGCCAAAATTGTAAATTTACAGATAACCTAAAATTTTTTATTTTTCGTCGGATGTCAATGGGATTTTTTTCTTTGGATTCCTCTTGATGTAAGCTTTCAGTTATATGCAGCGGATTTGGCGTAGCTCTTACTATTTCCGAACTATGAGGGGCCGATGGGGGCCAAAATCGTAAATTTACAGATAACCTAAAAAATTTATTTTTCGTCGGATTCGATGGGATTTTTTTCTTTGGATTCTACTTGATGTAAGCTTTCAGAGGTATTTCAACGGATTTGACGTAGCTCTTGCCGTTCCCGAGCTATGAGGGGCCGAAGGGGGCCAAAATCGTAAATTTACAGATTACCTTAAATTGATTTTTCATCGCATTTCGATGGGATTTTTTTCTTTTGATTCCTCTTGATATAAGCTTTCAGCTAATGTCAATGGATTGGGCGTAGCTCTAACAGTTTCTGAGCTATAGAGGGTCAAAGAGGAATCATAAGGAGTCATAAGGGCTAATTTTTATTTTCCCTAGTTTGTGTCCAGCTAATTACTTGGTTAGTCTCCTTATTGCGTCCATCTAATTATTGTGTCAAGCTCTTTCATACTCACTTTAAATTACACTTTTTCAAATTTCAGTGGACGACATGCTGCGGTCGTATCATGCTGCGCTCGGCGTAGCCCTTTATTTTTTTATACTTCACATTTTACATGATAATACACTGTGTGGATTGTTCAGTGTTCAGGGTCAATAATTCAGTTTATAGTATTATAAAGCATAAAATAAATGATGCCCATTCGTTAGATATCCCAAACAAAAAAACTCTTCATGTAGGATATATATCATAAATGAAGGACTTGAACTAGATAAATATCAGACAAAGTTCCAATTTATATTAGTACATCTAACAATTAATTGTGATTCCTTGGCTAATGATTAGGTTTTCAACAATAAGCAACAAACAATTAATTGTGATTCCTTGACTAATGATTAGGTTTTCAACAATAAGCAACAAACAATTAAGTGTGATTCCTTGACTTATGATTAGGTTTTGAACAATAAGCAACAAACAATTAATTGTGATTCATTGACTAATGATTAGGTTTTCAACAATTAGCAACAAACAATTCATTGTGATTCCTTGACTAATGATTAGGTTTTCAACGATAGGCAACAAACAATTAATTGTGATTCCTTGACTAATGATTAGGTTTTCAACAATAAGCAACAAACAATTAATTGTGATTCCTTGACTAATGATTAGGTTTTCAACAATGAGCAACAAACAATTAATTGTGATTCCTTGACTAATGATTAGGTTTTCAACAATAAGCAACAAACAATTAATTGTGATTACTTGACTAATGATTAGGTTTTCAACAATAAGCAACAAACAATTGATTGTGATTACTTGACTAATGATTAGGTATGTAACAATAAGCAACAAACAATTAATTGTGATTCCTTGACTAATGATTAGGTTTTCAATAATAAGCAACCTCCATAACAGCCTCTATCAACTTTTTAGGCAGAATTCATTATGAAACAACGGCAGTAGAATACCGAAGGAACAAAGGAGTGAAATTAACAAAAATCGAAGTCCAAAGTCACGGCCAAAGCCAGAACACAGAAAACAATGACGTTAGACACAAAAAAACAATGATGTTAGACAGATACAAAGCACAGAAACAGAAATTACAACATTCAAAACAAGGGCACTCTCAGTGTGAACTCCAGTGAAACTGAGAGTAACATCAGGTGCCTCGAAAGGGTAAGCATGTCCTGCTCTGTTAACAGCACCCGTCACACTGTGAGTGATTCAATCCGGGAAAATGTCAAAGTCAGTAGTCAAATCCGGGAAGACGTGAATCTAGCTGAAAATGTCCACTTTCATTTGGGATACTAACACGTTATATCTTTCAATGATGTTATGGTGACGGCCATAGAATTTCTTGAGAGATGAAATTAACATAGGTTGAACAAATCCATATGTGACAATGTCAGACAATACTTCACCTATATTTTATTTGACTGTGCATCATCAACAAACATAAAAAATAAAAGGCAATACTTCCAACGTTCATGATTTCTTACCAAAGGTTAATAACAGTTCATACATTTAAAGGAGTACATACCAATCATCAGATGTCAACAAGTAAAGCAAAATATGGAGGCAATATACATGTATAGCATATGGTCAGAATGATAATTTTATCTTTCAATTTCTTAAACCATTATGAAATTTATTTGCAATGAAAAAAAAATCAGGAAAAGTTAATTAAGAGGTACATTACTTCAACATATGTACACAAAAATACATGATTTGCTAATTAAAGAGTAAATCATTGGTCAGATCTAAATATAAAGGTAAAAAGGTGAGAAAAATTTGAGTAATGCTAGACCTGATATATACTCCTAGTTTCCCCATGTCCCAGAAACCAATTTTCTCCTTACATTTTTAGCTCACATGGCCAAAGGTCATGTGAGCTTTTGCCATCACTGGGCGTCCGTCATCCGTCCGTCCGTTAACTTTTATTCAAAGATCTTCTCCTCTGAAACTACAGGGCCAATACTAACCATACCTGAATCATCACCAGGGTATGCTCTTTCAAGTTTGTGATTTTTATGTCCGTAGACCAAACAACATGGCCGCTGTTACTAAAAATAGAACATAGGGGTAAATTGCCGTTTTTTGCAAATTACTTGAAAACCATTACAGATATCAAAATTCTGACATGGGGATAAAAATGATCAGCATGATGAGATCTACCTGCCCTGCAATTTTGGAGAATATCCGTTTACCCATGTTGGAGTTATTGCCCCTTTTCCGTAAAATTTCCAGTTTTTCGTTACTTTAAGTCTTATATATTGAAAATGGTAGAAGATAGAAATGAATTTTGTATAACAAATATGGTCAGCATAGTAAGATCTACATGTCCTGCAATCTTGAAAAAAACCTGACAACCCACATAGGAGTTATTGCCGCTTTTTCTTTGAATTTTCACAATTTTTTAAGGTTTTTACTTTTATTTCAAAAACTGTTTGAGATAAACATTAAATGTGAATTGCAAAAGTGTTGAGGTTTTCCAGAACTACAATATCTACATATGTCCAGCAGGTTCGCATCTCATCTAAGATGGCCGCCAGCGGGGGAAGATAATTTAACATAGGACCCTATGGGAAATGCATTCAAAGATCTTCTCCTCTGAAACCACTGAGCCAATGGGGACCAAATTTTGTCACAGTAGTCCTTGGGTGGTCCCCTTTAAAGTTTGTGATTTTTTTCGTTTGTACCTCATCCAAGATGGCTGCTAGAGTGCAGCACAGTTTAACATAGGGACCCTATGGGAAATGCATTCAAATGTCTTCTCCTCTGAACCCACTGAGCCAATTGGAACCAAACTTGGTTACAATAGTCTTTAGATGTTTTCCTTCAAAGTTTGTGATTTTTATGTTCATACCTCATTCAAGATGGCCGCCAGCAGGGAACATAGTTTTACATTGGGACCCTATGGGAAATGCATCCAAAGATCTTCTCCTCTGAAACTACCAAGCCAAATTGAACCAAACTTAGTCACAATAGTCCTTGGGTGGTCCCCTTTAAAGTTTTTGATTTTTACGTTCAGATGGCCGCCAGCATGGAACATAGTTTAACATAGGGACTCTACGGGAAATGCATTCAAATGTCTTCTCCTCTGAACCTACTGAGCCAATTGGAACCAAACTTGGTTACAATTGTCTTTGGGTGATCCCTTCCAAAGTTTGTGATTTTTAGTTTGTACCTCATCCAAGAATGAAAATGTAACATCTGCTGAACTGATTTATAGTATGAATGGGTGGTCTATTGGTGACAACGAATAAAACCAGTCACCAGGTGAGCGATACAGGCTCATGTGAGCCTCTAGTTTTAATTTTTTGTGTTTGACCTTTGGCCTTTTTACCAAAAGTTATGCTTCAGAAACAAACTTTCGGTTCAAATTTTAATTCCTGTAAATGTGTGTGACCTTGTCTTCTGACGCACTGCTCACAAAATTATTAAAGGTGTACACTCCGTTTGCCAGAACCTCCCTCCACCCAATATAGAGTGAACAAGAGCTGTCGCTCATTGAACCTTGAATCCATATGCTTCTGCTTCTGCTTCTGCCTCTTAATGAACTTTATGGCAAGTGCAAATTTAAGTGGTTGTGGACACAGATAGATAGATTTTTATTTAGACATAATATCAAATACAAACATCAAATAACACATATGTACATAAACATGACATAATATACAAGACATTACATGGAATTCTAAAATCTTACAGTCGTAAAAATAAAATAATTGAAATATTAAAAGATGGTTACGATTGAATACGATTTTCAAAAAGTTTAATGTTACATATGTATATACTTGTATATGCAAATGGCATTCTGATATTACATCAGGGATGACCCACGAAAGCTCTAAAGCTTATTTCCAGTGGGGTCCATAAATAGTTATTCACATACAATAAAAAGTAAGCAACAATAAGCTAATTTCATATCGAGCTTTATATAAAATTCTGAATAACAAAGGCGACAAACACTGTTTTATAAGTAATGAAAATCAACTGATATAACAATTTTGATATTCGGATTTTAGCTTATCAAAAAGAAAATCTTTGACACCTTTTTATACCCCCGCTCCATAGGAGAGAGGGGTATACTGTTTTACCCTTGTCCGTCTGTCGTCCGTCCGTCCGTCCGGAACATCTTTCTTTAAGGATTTCTCAGCCTGTGTATGTAGTAATGATTTGATATTTGGTGTGAAGCTTTAGTATGATGAGTTGTATCGTGTCTCCCCATTTCAAGTCCGTAACTCATCTACTTCCTGTTTGACGATAACTTTGATTTTTTCCCATTATAGTTATATATTGAAATTTTCGTCTAGGATCTCAGCTTGTGTATGTAGTAATGATTTGATATTTGGTCGGAAGCTTTAGAATGATGAGTTGTAGTGTGTCACCATTTTCAAGTCCGTAACTCATCTATTTCCTCTTTGACGATAACTTTGGTTTTTGTCCCATTGAGCCGTATATTGTAATTTTTCGTCAAGGATATCTCGACTTGTGTATGTAGTAATGATTTGATGTTTGGTCTGAAGATTTAGTATGATTAGTTTTATGGTGTCTCCCCATAAGTCCATAACTCATCTACCTCCTGTTTGACGAAACTTTATTTATCACTGCAACTATGCCAATGCTATTATTGTGTCCACACTTGTACTGTGTCCACGCTTGTATTATGTCCACACATACTTCACTTAGCATTGCCATATTGATTCAGGGTTCAATGAGCGGGGTATAACTGGCTGCCATTCGGAGACAGCTCTTGTTTAAAACTTTCATGATTGTCAATGGCTTTCAAAGTAGCAGGTTAAGTGTTCCAATCTTTGATTGTTGTGTAATAAAAAGTATTTGTAGCCATGCCCTGGTGGTACAAAAAATTATATTCACTAGATCTTGTATTGTGAGAATGCATATCCCTAACTCTAACAAAATTATTTTTCATATATGATGGACATCTATCAGTCATTATTTTGTGAACATGATTTAAGCGCAGTTGCCTTGCTCTGTTTTCGACATTTAGAAACCCCATATCTTGAAATACAGGATATCTAATACTTGATCTATTATCTAGATTTTTGATGAAACGAATAATCTTATTTTGTGCCACTTGCAGCTCATGCTTCAGTGTTTTATTTAAACACGAAAACCATGATGAACATTCATAATTGAATTGGCACTGTATTAAGGCCATACATAATGTTTTCCTTGATTTTTCATTTAGACATTGTCTGTATCTATATAAAAAACTAAATCTAGCGTTTACTTTATTGATAATATTATTTACAATTATTTCGCCAGATCAATATTCAATCCCAAATATTTTACACTTTTTTGACATAAAATGGTATGACAATTGCATGTTATATTAAAATCTTTTACTCTTTTCAATTTTCTTTTCGACCCAAAAACTATACATTCAGTTTTTCCGAGATGGAGTGATAATTTGTTATCCACTAACCATTCACTACATGACTTAAGTTCACTACCTAGTTTCAGAGAGATTACACGAGGATCTTTATGTGAAAAAAGAATTGTACTGTCATCTGCATAAAGAAGTAATTTACAATCCGAACTGATACTTGTTTTCATGTCATTTACATAGCACAAAAATAAGAGAGGCCCAATATACTCCCTTGTGAAACACCACATTTAAGGTCAAGAAAATTTGATTCAATACCGTTTATGCCGACTTTGATATAATATTTTGATATAATCTTCAAGAAAGAACTTTTCACAAGGGTTCAAATGAAAATACTCTTCCGAAATCGGACAAATATAAAATTCACCTTTTTTTTAGCCTCTTTAACATTTTAAACAAAAATCAAAAGCGTCAGAGAAATTTCGTTACAACGCTTTTAAAACAACTTTTTAAGAGGACCACAATGAAAAAAGCGTGTCTCTCCAACAGCTTGATTTCAAAACATCTAAGTTTTGAATTATTTCTTGGAGAAAAAATCATTGCAGAAGGAACGAAAAAGTCAAAGTCAAATGATCTCCCCTTCCTGGTTTTGTACAATAATTACATTACTTCATGCACATCTCCATATAGTGTCCTTACTTTGTCTTAAGTTTCTTCAAAATCCTTCAAGTGGTTTAAGAGGAGTTTCACTTACGATGTAACCCATACATAGGAAATTAACGAAAAGTCAATGTTTAATTATCTCCCCTTCCTGGTTTTAGACAATAATCATATTCCTTCGTGCACATCGCCATATCGTGTTCTTCCTTTGTGTAAAGTTGCATCAAAATCCTTCAAGTGGTTTAAGAGGACTTGGGCTTACTAAGTAACCCATACATAGGAAAAAAAACCGAAAAGTCAGAGTCAAATTATCTCCCCTTCCCGGTTTCAGACAAAAATTATATTCCTTCATGCACAACTCCATATAGTGTTCTTCTTTTTGTAAAGTTTCATCAAAATCCTTCATGTGGTTTAAAAGGATTTGCGCTAATTAGGTAACCCATACTTAGGGAATCAACAAATCTAAAGTCGAATTTATCTCCCCTTCCTGTTTTTGGACAATAATTATATTCCTTCATGCACATCTCCATATAGTGTCCTTTCTTTGTGTAAAGTTTCATCAAAATCCTTAACGTGGTTTAAGAGGAGTTGCGGTTACGAGGTAACCCATACAGGGAATCAACGAAAATTCAAAGTCAAATTATCTCCCACTCCTGGTTTCGGACATTGATTATATTCCTTCATGCACACCTCCATATAGTGTCCTTCCTTTGTGTAAAGTTTCATCAAAAACCTTCAAGTGGTTTTTTTAAGCGTTGAATCGAGCATCCCTACGCATTGGATCGAAAGCCCCATAGCGTTGGATCGAACCCCATACATTTGGGGGAGCAAAAAAAAATCCATCCTTTCTGCTGTTTTATTATCGTACTCCCTTACCAACCTTTTACGCCCGACCAGCGGGTGGCGAATTTGGGTATGGCTATAATCTTTTCGCGGATAGGGCACAAAGCGTTACCGCGAGCGATCGGAGCTCCACACCGGCAGCATACCGTAGGAAATAGCATCGAATGCCTCTTGCATTTATCGCTTGGCGATATGGATGGATACGTGCATTGATGGCCGCGGACTGTTTTGAAGCAGCATGGGGTCCGGGCGGCGGCCGAGGTTTTCGGTGGGAGTTGGAATTGTCCTTCCCTCGTAATTCTGCTCATTGATGCAGTGAGCATACCTTTCGGCACCGCATCTTCTGCATCTATACCCTAGGTCCATACCGAAAATAAGCATTCGCTCCCATTGGTGCTCACATTCAAGGTTTCGATTTCACCCTACTTTTCCAGTGGCAGTCAGAATTTCCCGTCCCATGACCCTTTCCATACCCCAAAGTGATTATTTATTAACAAACTTGTTCTCGTCTTGATATACTAGTAGCTGAAATATTGCTCAGTAGACGTTAAACAATATTCAGTCAATCAATTAGTCAATCACATTCAAGGATCTCAGACTCCCAATCCAAGTCCCGTTGATTTTCCAGGAAAAATTCCTGCAAATGATTCATTCTTTATCTTAGACTCGATAGAATTATCTAGATTGCATCGATGCTTTCCAGTCGTCTTGGGGCCTGTGAGATCGATGGTCATTAATCCATGAGGCTTGGCCAAAAGCGGCTGCATAGGGTATCGAACTGAGCCGGGATGAGATCGCTGCAATGATCCCGACCGATATGATCGCGATTCTTGACATTCTGCTCGAAGAGTCAGATTGAGTTGGCATTCTCTCGGATCGATTGCCGCGGGAGCTTTAAGTAGTAAGTTTGGCAGAGGTAGAAGCCCAGGGTAGAAGCAATCCACATTATTATGGCGACCGCGCACTGCGACTGCGCATGTAGTAGTCTTTGCACTTTCTCTGCTTGCTCAGCATCAAGTCGTCGAAGACAATGGGATTCTTGCGAAAGGGGTCGAGGTCGCGAAGGTCGGGCAGGTCGCTTACCGAAGAAGTGCTCGATACCACTTGGTTGGGGCGGTGGCTTCATCACGTCAACCACGTCGATCAATGGGTGCGGATATCGTCCTTAATGGAAAGAAGGGCGCGGATATCATCTTTCGAAAATCCTTTCTCAAACGCCCGCCGCAGCAGCTGGTAGATTGGCTGTTTGCGAGTCGATCGTAGTCGAACCATCCGTCGTGCAGGAGGTTATTCAGCAGCGTCGTCTTGCCACAGTCCGATTTCCCGTAGTTCAAACCTCAGACGGATCGCCGCGGGAGGAGGAAGTGGTTATGTCTACTCGCGATAGGCTCGTCGTACGTAAGGTCTTCAACGTCCATTTACCTATATAAAATGGCAATGTACTGCTTGAAATTAAAAGTAAGACGGCGACGAAAGGTTTGGGCGAGGTAGTTACAAATAGACAGCAGCGGAGGATTGGGGCCTGTGCCGTCTGCGGAGTCAGGAAGTCGCAGTTCGGTGGCGGACTCATGAATAGGATTATCAATCGGAGGAGATGCATCTGCCCGGGCATAATTTCACCGGCCCCGGGACCAGCCTCCAAAAGCGCTTGAATGCAGACCGTACCAGCAAACCTTGGTTGATTCATATCAACTGAGTGGATCAGGCCGCCAACCACCATGATCTATGCTATGCCAAGCATAAGGATACGACTACACGTAATGTGATCTGCGATGTAAGCCTCCCTCGATGCCATTCCTAATCCCACTGCGCTTTGATCGTGGTATCGTCAGACCAATCATCGGCACGATTTGGGCTGGGATTGAAGGGAAAAAAGTAAGATGATCGGATGAGCTAGCCGAAGAGCTGCATAAGCCAGTCCGACGTAATTTCCAGAAGCTTCACGTGGTGGTAGATAGGCTTGACGAGACCTGGACAGCCGATCTCGTAGGTATGAGCGCCTTCTTCCGAGATAACCGAGGCTTCAACTACCTCTCGACGTCTCTCCAAGTACAGCTGGTTGGGGTCGCTCAAGGATAAGAAAGGTGCGAGATGCCTTCCAGACCATCTTTAAGATCGCAAGCCCGAGAAGCTATGGACCGTTAAGGGCACGGAATTTTATAATCGTGAGATGAAGGATCTGCTCCGGAGCACAACGCTGATCTCTACTCCACCGAGAACGAAGAGAAATCGAGCGTGGTTGAGCGCTGGAATCGTACCATGAAGGAGAAGATGTTCAAGTACTTTTAAGCCAATTCTACGCACACCTACCTCCCTGTCTTGGACGATCATGTCCGTCTGTATATTACCACCAAGCATCGATCCATCAAGATGACTCTCACCACAGCCAGCCAGAAAGAGCACGAGGCCAATGTCTTCCGGAATCTTCATGGGGATCTCCAACACATGCAGCCGCAACGATTCGACGTCGGCGCTTTCGAGAAGGGATATACTCCACTCTGGACGAAAGAAGTCTTCACCATCGCCCAGGTCCTAGTGATGCAGCCACAAATCCATCGCCTAAAGAACTTCGACGAAGAGGAGGGATCACTCTACGAGCCCGTGCTGCAGAGCACTGATCAGGACATATATCGCATCTAGAAGGTCTTGCAGAGGGGGACTAGGGGTGGCGCGAAGGAGGCTTACGTAAAGTGGAGAGGCTACCCTGCGAGCTTTTATTCTTGGATCAAGCAATCGGACCTGCAATACGCCTCTACAAGTAGTATTTCTGGTCCCTCGAGCGAGAAAAACCAGAAAGGTTGTGATGATGCCCTTGAAGCTATCCGTGGTGCGACTCATCTTTTCTACGACGGATCTGAGCGCCACTCGTGTTGCATCTCGGTAATTCTCAATTTTTAAATTTTTTTTAAAGATGGCTTCGATCTTTCCTTGCATCGCACTGATCGCCTCCTGCCAATTTTTAGTATACCATTCCTTGGTGACCGTTCGTCTGCTCGGGTCCCCTCTGGCAGATTGCGGATAGCACGCCCTTGCATATCGATATCCCCTTCAGTCTCACCAACTGCCATAGGTAATCACTTTACCATATATTTCTCGATACGGTCGAAGCGTTTCTTCTCTTCCTCGAGAGCTTTCTGGGAAGCACCAAGCTCTGTCTCTAGGTCATCGATACTTTTCGCGCTCTCCTTCGGCTGGAGGTTGACCCATTTCTTCGTCATGACGTCTGAGCTATCCTGCGGCAATCCAAGACTGGTGATGCGATGATCGTTTTTATCAAGATCCTGAAGCATCCGGCTGACGGGCATGCGCTTCATCGAGTGAGATACAAACTTATCCATTTATCTATAATTCGAAGATCATCTCATCGAACGCCAGTCTTCCAAAGAAGCTTCAATACGTGCAAGCAAAAGTGCCCGCAGACCTCGTTGCCACGACGCTGAAGCTCATCGGTATTATATTGAATATATAGTCAACGATCTCTCTGAGTGGAGGCGGGCCGTAAGGATCAAAGCAGACTTTGAGTCCTCCACGATTACGCCAGCACGTCCAGTGCGTGCCGGGGCCGTCGCAGTCTTCATGATTCAGGATGCAGCATTCGATGGATAAGTTCGATGAAGTGTGGGGTGGGTGGTAGGCCATTGCGCACGAATACGCCTCTAAATCGATGGATTCTCAGGGCCGTGGCAGCTTCCTTCAGCTTTAGATTCGAGAGGAGCTTTTGGGGGAGGATACCGTGCACTTATATGCTGCTCATTTATTTAGATCGGGACGCAAACCCGGTGTAAAGGTCATGCAGAATTCTGCGATATTCATCGATAAATTTCTACATCTATTGAGCCTTCTGCATATAATGTGCTCTTTCTTGAGCCCTCTTCTACTAGAGGCGGGTTTTGAGCTCTCACATCTTCTCATAAGAGATCCTTTGACGGTATTCATTCGTATATTCCTGCCTTCCATTGGTATTTCTGACGAAGCTCTCATGATTGCATCTACGTCTACTTTTACCAATTCTATTTATATGCGGAGCTGACGCCGTGGCATGTGGGAAAAAGGATCGTATGCTGCTAATTTATCTAGATATGGGCATTCGCACTCGTCAGTCTGTCAATTGCAGAAGAGGAGGGATTGGCATCCACACCCACCAGAGCCTACAAAGTGCAGAGGGGTGGTCTCACCTCAGTCGCGGACTTCAGCGATTCGATAGTGTGTTTGGGCGAGGGTGCTGATGCTGTCGGGGAGGATGTGACGCTTGTCGCCTTTGGCTGAGAGCGCGCTCTTGTTGATCCCCTCGGCGTAGCGGAGATGGCTCCGGATGATATTCATCAGACGATGGATCTCTCGCTGGGTGTCAAGGCATCTCTTGTAGTCCTCGAAAGCAATGCTGCGCTTGATGACGCTCTTGGTGACTCCCTTTGCCTTCTTGATGACACGACCGTTATTCATCTTGAAGGCGTATAGTTTCGACCGAATCCCCACGAATTCGGTCTTGATCTTGCCACCGCATTCGTCCTTGAACACTTTGAGGACTTTCTTATTCTTGCCGGTGGGATTCTCGATGGGGTAGTTGGACGTGTCGAATTTTGCCTCGATGTCCGGAGCGATATCCTGGTAGAAGTCTTCGATCTGGATCTCATAGGCCATGCTGTCCATGTCTGTTAAGAGCAACCGGGTCTTGCCGTCGTACATGTCGTCATAAATCCATAGTGGAAATCGTACATGAGGAACTTAGAAATATCCAAGATGCAGGCTCTCAGGTAGATCGGCTTAACAACTTCAGCTTGGTCTTCTTCATGTGGACGACTGCTAGATTCTCGGTGAAGACCACTCGACGATCGAAGTTGGGCTTTGCCACGAGCTTTAGGGCCTGCTTTTCGGGGTGACCAGCTTGACGTCTAAGCGCTGCCGGATATTATCCATGGTCTTGCCAAAGACTGAGTTAACCATCAACTTGAAGAAGTCCTTTTCGGAGCCGGTATTAGCCTTGGCACGAAAAGCAGTATTCAGATCAACGTAGTGCTTGAGCCATGGGGATTGCTTGAACTTGATAATGCGACGGCATTTCGTGAGTTGTATACCAATCTCCAGATACATCTTGAGATTTCGGTAATGGAGGGTATACTTTTTATGCTTGCCTAGATGAGGCACTAGCTTTCGCACCTTGCTACTTTCGGCGTTCTCGGGCGCGATAGGATAATCATTATGGGCGTCGTGAAGATCCTGCGGATATTGGAGATCGCATTCTACCATGGCGCCACCCACTCAAAGTCCCCCGTGGGAAGAGGCTGCGACATCGCCCACCCGTAAAGACTATTGGCATTTTGAGGTAGGTGAGATACTTGGTGGGTTGGGAGCGATCGTTGCTCTCCATGTCACAAAAGGGATAATAGGAAACATATACAATGGCTGAAAATTCCATGTAGGAGTGGCCCTGGGCATGGGGGTGAGAGATCATGGCCACCCCTCCCCCTGGTCGCCTGCTTAAACATCATCAGCATATCTGGATCAAAAAGAGGCGTGTAGTCTTTATCGGTGATGCCCTCCCCGGAAAGTGTGCTGAAAAAGGCCTCTTGGGTGGGAGCTGAGACTCTTCCAGCTTGGCCGGCCCATCCATATAATCGTAGGGAAATACCCCTTTACGGATCATCAGCTCGTAGCGATTGCCAAATCTTACGTTCACTGTCTTGAATTGGTCGGGGAGAGCTTCTTGACTAGATTATCCAGCGAGCTGAGTAAGAAGTGCACCGAATCGACGAGTCTTATTTCAAGATTATCCACCTGCTAGGAGAAGTTGATACATTTCTCGTCGGTATTGGGATGCAGTCGATCTTAACCTCAGTGTATCCAAGCTCCTTGACAAAGATAATGGCATTATACCTGCTCAAGTTGTGGAAGATGATGGAGACGTGCTTCGGGAGCTGGAAATCCAGATTGCACTGGTTGTGTGCTGCGCCGCGTACTTTTCTGTGAGGTGGTCGTGCTCCCGGACCTTATCCCCTCCCAATTCTTCCCCGCAAATGTGGCAAAGCTTGCTTTCTGCGAAGCTCTCCTTGTCCTCGTCGATGATCACCATGGGCTTGGTCTCCTTGAATAGCTTACCAATTGGCCGCACTTCCTCCTCGATGCACTGCACGTATATTTTGGCTGCATCCTCCCTGCAGTAGACGACTTGGGTAATGTTATAACCATGAGCGTACTGTACATGATAGCACAAGCCCGATGGTTGCTGTAGTTGGTAAGCCTTCTTGTAGGTGTGCGATCGATGCAGCTGGCAGGTGTTTAGCTTCTCCGTGAAGCACTCAAAGTCCGTAAAGTTGGCAAAAGGGACTCTCATCATCGGGTGCGGAAGGCTATGGTGGACCTTTCTCCCGGCATCTCGATCCTGACCGCATCCTTTTGGTTGCAGTATTCCATATGTTCGTCGAGATCTTTTTGCTCAGTAAAATGGCACAAGCACCTACGACAAAAATAAGCTCGCCCATCGTGCTTTGTGATCTGCGCAGTCAGAAAGCATGATAAGCTCTTGATCAAGCAGTAATGCTGCTTGCCTTTGCGAGTCAGGAAGAGGAGATCTACGTTGGTGGACCTGTATTCCTGGATATCCTGATGGGGTAGATCTGAAGATCCTCTTCCTCATCTTCACCATCGCATCCAAAGACGTTGACGTTGATGGTGAGATTCTACCTCTCAAATTTAACGATCGCCCTGAGCGAGACTTGGAAGTAGATGCCTTCAATTGTAGTTCATCCTCCCATTTTTTGTACTTAGCTACGCGGTTGGTTGAAATCTGGTCGACTTCCTCATGGTGAAGGGCTGCCAGCACTGTCCACTGAAAGCAAGGATCATTCTCAAATTTGACATTGATGATCGCCTTCTTTTTCTCGAGAGCCGATGGGGTTGGTATGAAGGATTCCCCTTGAGTGGCTTGAATGAGATGGATATCTAGCTTCTCGATGTGTTCAAATGTCACCCGCTCCCTTCCCGTATGTACTTTACCATCATGGAACTGGGTGAGGGTATTCATGGCTGATCGGAAGTAAGGGGTGATGTAGATATTTTCTCCGGTGGCAGGTTGGTCTTCACCATCTCTGATAGCACTTGGTGCACCTTAAATTCGTTCTTTTTGTCAAGAACATCTGAGATGGTGGTGGAGATTGTGCATCGACCTAATTTGAGAAACGTGGCTATGTCATGCAGCTTCCAAGGTTCAATGACGACCGTGCAAAATACGCCATTCAGAGCTTCCCGCCTATCGGTGACCTTGATGTCATCTTCTACTGGGGCGTTTTTTATGTCCTCTTCCACCAACTGGATCAGATCGTCTCTCTTGAGCTGAGAGTACTTAGTGAGGCTGTGATTCTTTGCTAACGCTTTCAGCTGCTTCTTGCTGAAGACCTCCTGGTGTGCAAATTTACGGGTCGGTTTCTCCTCGATTAGCTTCACCAAGGCCCCCTTGTTCTTTCTGCTGACCCCCTTAGACCCTCATCCTTACCTTTTTGACGGAGCGTCTTCATGGTCTCTTTGACCAGCATATTACCCTCGACAGGGGTCTCCTCCTCTTCCCTCTCGCTTGGTTGCCTATTATGCCTCCTTCCCGGACTTGCTCTTGCAGAATCGTCCCTTCTTCCTCTTGAGTGGGTAGCTGCAGGTGGTCTTCTGCTCTTCTGGTTGATGCTCAAATCGCGTCTTGACTTCTCCACCCCGCAATTTTGACGTTGTTGGGTATGTTCATCAACCTGCGCCAGATTGAGGGCATTGCTACACTGCTGCTGCCTTTGGGAGTTTGGTGTGCTATCTTCCTTATCTTCTTCATTCTCCAGAAAGAAATCCTGGTAGCAATCCATCATATTTCTTTTGGACGTCATATCTTTATTTATATTAATCTGTGACATCCTTCCCTTGAAGGTGTCTTTATCCCCAATTTCCTGTGTGGCGACTTGTCTATCCGCGAATACATATGCCATTCTTTAATTTACCCTATATTCAATAGGAATGCCGTCCGTTTGCATCTTGTCGTCGGGATTGGGGTCCTATGCAGGATTTCCCCTTGAAAGGGTAGGTGCGGCAGAATTGTCATTTTCATACTACTGGAAACATAGCTAACCTTCGATCATATGGGAAAATCATCTTCTCAACTGGAATCACTAGAGCAAATTAAGTAAACCTTAATAAAACAACGGCAGTAGAATACCAAAGGAACAAGGCACAAAATTACAAAGTCCATAGACAAGGCATAAGCAAGAACACCAGAAGACGGAAGACCAACTACACCACACATCCACAAAACACAAAAAAGTTAAAATGAGGCCTTCAATAATTAGCTTTTCTCATACCTCATTCAATAGCACCGGTTTGAGCGGAATTCATTGCTTACTGACCGACAACGCCACATCCATGCTCTTCATTATCTATGGATGTGGGATCGTCAACAAACATAAAATTAACTGGCAAAGTGCTCTTGCAACTGATCAAAGTGATGAAATCAGTTGCTCAGTAAAAGTACGCGAATAGTTTGGTAAATAGGTTGGCATTTGACAGTTAAAGATTTTGTCACTCGGCCTTTGGCCGTGACCTCAAGTGACCATTAAAATATTTGCCATGAAAAGATAAGTCCATGTTTTTTTTTCTTTTTGTATCTGAAGTATTTTAAGGGGTAGGTCAAGCGAAGGCAGGCAAGAAATTTATAAGGGTCTACACATGTTTGACATTCTTCTTTGCAATCATTGTTTTTGGATGAATGTTAGTCAAAACAAACTTATTCAATTTGAAAAAGTTTCGATTAAAATTTTGATAATTTTCTGGAAAATCTCAAGACCATTATTTTTATTTTCAGTGGAGGCAGTCATTTACAATGATAAATTGCAAAAATCAGTCCAACTTTAGGTAAATTTTCTTGAACTCTCAAAGACCTTGAAGGTACCTTGAAAGAGGTTTGATATATTATAAACATTATATGCAGATAGACCATGATGTGAAACGTATTATTTTGGAAAGAAACGGGTGCTATGACCTCAATTTCATTAGTCATTGACTTTGATTATTATGAGTGAATGATTTTGTTATATATGTACTTCAGGTTAAGGTTTAGATGGAAGGTAGTTTACCTTGAAGGAAACTTGATATGTTGCTGAAACTTTGTACATAGATAGACCATGGCATGAATTGCAATTACGATTAAGCAGTTGTAATTAGGGCCCGCATCGAGATGCGGGTGTCCTATATAGTTTTCACTTTGTCTCTCCGTCCCTCCGTCAACATTTTTTCCGTCAATGATTTCTTGGCTTGTATGAATGGGAATTAATTGAAATTTGGTCTGAATCTTGGAAATAATGAGTTGAATTGCGTAAGTAATTTTCAAGATTGTCGGGCGTCCACTTCCTGTTTGTCGATACTTAGATTTTTAACTTTGAACCAAATTCTAGGTCAAAGATTTCTTAGCTTGTATAAGTGGGATAGATTTGAAATTTGTTCTGAAGCTTTGAAATGGTTAGTTGTATTGTGTAAGAGATTTTCAAGTCTGCCGGATGTCAACTTCCTCTTTGCTGATATTTTGATTTTTAACTATAAACCCAATTTTCGTCGAACATTTCTCAAGAAATCAAAGCGTCTAACACATTAGTGTGTCAGACAGAATTTGAATCAACACTTACCTCAAATTTACTTTTGCCTAGAGTTTCAGGGCCGTTCCGACAGCGTTAGTTTCCACATGCTCTAGTTGACTTTGCGAAATATGAGTGACTATATTTGATACTAAGTTTAAACTAGCTGGTTCTGCCCGGTTAGATAAATTTTCATATTCAACATATTTTTTATAAAGCCGGGTGCTATTTTCCACCAAATCTATTAGGAATACACCATTCAGCTTTAGAAAAAAAGATTACACCACTTGATCCCGATTTTTATCATATTTTATCAACTCTCGATATTTAAATTACATTTTTTTTAAAAGCTCGACAAGCCTCGCAATTAAAATGTTAAATTTAACCATCTCTAGTGGATAAAATATGATAATGAACGGGGTCATGTGGTGTTATCTATATTTGTACTACAGGTTAAGGTTAGGCTGAAGGTAATTTACCTTGAAGGAGATTTGTTATCATGGTGAAACTTTGAATACTGATAGATCATAACGTGAACTGCAATGTTTGGTGTCAAACAGATGCTGTAACTTCAAGGTCATTGTTTCATTGGCTTTGAATTTTATGTTTGATTTCTTTTGTAATTCATGCTAATTTTTTAATTTTTGGAATTCTTGATGGCATCTTTTTTTGTTTGTTTGTTTTTTTTTCAAACGGCCCTAAATGGAATTCCACAAATATTTGGTTCCAATTTTAGGCAAATTTCCTGAAACTCTCCAAGACCATGTAGTTTTGGGGAATTTTACCTAGCAACCATACATTTCTTAATTTGTTTTTGTAATAACAACAGTTTGGAATAACTGATTTGCAAAATAATTGGTAAATTTTCTGAAACTCTCAAAGACGACTTCATATTAGCAACAATGTGAACCGGAGTTACAGTTAAGGCTGTCATTTTCTAAACATAGATTGCAGTTTCAATTGATTTGAACCGGAGTTACAGTTAAGGCTGTCATTTTCTAAACATAGATTGCAGTTTCAATTGATTCCAATTTCAGTAAATTTCCTGAAACTCTCAAAGACTTTTTGATTTTGGGACCCATATTTTTGTATTTCTTTTTATCAAAACAGCAATTTTCAATAATTGAATTGCAAAAATCTTTGATTCCAATTGAAAATCTCAAAGCCACTTCAATTTGGAAATTCTATCTAGCGATATTGATCCAGAATTGGACTGAAAAAATTCTTGGTTCCAATGTAAGTTCTGAAACCGTTAAGACCATTTAATTTTCAGTAATTTTACCAAGCATATTTTTTTATTTCTATTTGTCAAAACACCAATTTTCAATAACTAAATTGCAATTTTTTTTCATTCCAATTTTGGTAAATTTCCTGAAATCGGAATTACCACTTCATTTTGGAAATTCTACCTAGCAATAATGTGCTTTTGATTTTTTAAGTATAAGTAGTCATTATACAAACTTGAATTGCAAAAATTCATGATTCCAATGTTTTTATAAATTTCCAGAAACTCTCTCAGACCATTTAGTTTTGGATATTGTACTTATAACAACCACACATTTTTTTCAATAAACCATTTTCAATAGCTTAACTGCAAAAATCATTGATTCCAACTTTGATAAATTTCCTGAAACTCTCAAAGACTACTTTTTTTTTAAAGAAATTTTGCATAGCAACAATACATTTTTGAATGCTGCTTTGCAGTTTTTAAACAGCAATATCGAACAAGTGAATTACAAAAGTCTTTGAGCATTTTATGTAATTCGCGATGCACGGCAGTTTCAAAATGAAAACAATTGAAATATATGAAACTATATTCAGGTTTGGGGTTGAAATGTGGAAATAATTTAAAGATGTTGATTAAATTCTAACGGAGTGCGCAGGCTCAACTTAAGGCGTCCATCAAAATTTTCAGTGACCTAAATGCGATGGGTCAACATTTATGTTTCTTTATATTGTAATAATAAATGATAAGGACTTTTTTTCATTTTTTTTATTTCTTATAAATGTTTTATATCGTTATCCACTCTGAAGTCCGAAATATATTCTTTTAGAAACGCTTAAATGTAAAATGTACTTTCATCATAGAACTAGAACCGTAGCAACGAACATAAATTGTCGGAATACAATACAATTTTGGTATGTCAGGCAACAATAAAACTAACTTTAAAACTCCCGGATACTTACATTAACGTTATAACGTTATACACAAATAATAAGTCAGGTTAAAGAAAATAGATCCGTGCGCTTATTGTGGACTGTTAGCAGTTTAAGGACAATTGTGGAATCTGTAAAAAAAAAAACTGACGTAGAAACACCCTCAGGAACAGCTCTTGTGTTTCGGCTTGTCATTGTTTCTTTTTTTTTCTTTTTTTTTCTTCTTTTTTATGTTTTGTTTTGTTTTTTATTTTCTGTTTTTGTTTTTGTTTTTTTGTTGTTTTGTTGTTTTTGGGTTTTTTTTTTGGCATTTTCGGTCTTGGCAGTACGGAGGCACTGGAGGAACATTTTTATATACTACTTATTGCTTATTTGTTATTACTTATTTGTTATTAATTAATTGTTATTACTTATTTGTTATTACTTATTTGTTATAAAGAGAGGATAACAGTATACACCGACAATGGCTGAAAGTACAATCACAAGCCGCAATTTACAAGGAAACTGCACTTAGTAAACGCAAATGAAGTACAAAAATAAACGTAAATAATGATAAGAACTCCGGATAGTCGGACTTGGTACCAGCACTAGCAAAAGTACTCCCCTTTTTCCATGCCGTTTCCCTATAGTATAAAGTTTAACCCTATAGCTTGTATATTTTACTTTATTGATGTTAGTGTTTCAAGGTTATTCTTGATTGTCTTGATTGTAACTGTATTTTGCTAAATAGTAAATAATTAATATTGTGTTTGCTGATGTCTTCCCGCAGTGTTTGGTACTCTGTTGTCTTATTACTTTACAACATATATGCTCTGTTTGCCAATTATTTTCTTGTTGGTGATTAGAATTGAGGATTACGTCACGTTTTCTGTGGCCATACTGTCTGGCATTGTTTCTAAAGAAAGGTATTAATTACCTATATTAATGAACTATCTGGATGTGTACTCCAACACTAATTTATATTTATCTATATATACAGGAAATGAAGAATGGATACTGATTAAGGCTCTCAGTGTAATAATTTATTCTATTAATTATGTCATTATTAATTTGAATTTTGATGGACATTAATACACTGTCTGTAGAACATATGTTGGTTGTTTATTGAACACTAGCCAATCGCTATATATATGCTTGTTAGAACTACTGGTTTTCAGATTTCGTTGAAAGCAGGCAGTTTCTCTAGCTATACGATGTCATAGCATTTGTTGTAAAAATCAAATATGAAGTAAAATGTGCATGCGAGTTATAAAAAATAAAAGCTTTAAATAATAGTCTTTAGGAGTACTAAATGTTATGCACAACGCGTGCTTGAATTAGTAAAATGAGGCAAAATTTGCCGTTACTGGCCAATTGTAATATAATTACTAAATATCACGTATGCGCGAGAGTGGGGACTCTTAATTCATATAATGGATGTGTAACGTTTACAACCCTAGCTTATTCCATTTACTTTTGCCAACACTGTTACTGTGACGCCTAAATGGCAGTCGTCTTATTCGGGAGTCGAAAATGGTTGTCGATTGGCCCCTCTTTGTTACATTGTTTCAAGTGAGATCTAATACCAAAATCAATTTTTGCTACCAGCTATTTTTTTTTAACAAATTGACTGAAAAATAGGTACATTTGTAATTGATGTATTCTGATTAATAAAAACTTGACAATGACAAGTCACACTTTGATACGTCCTACTTTTCACACCTTTACATAATTTACAATAGCTATTATTTAATTGATCACTTGATCAATATCAATGGAACTATTTTTCTGTCAATTTGTTAAAATAGCTTCTAGCAAGAATTTTGGTGTAAGGTCTCACTTGAAACACTGTAATTACTGACAAAGATGTTATGTTCCGAGATACGAAACAATCACCCAGTCTTCGACACGTTTCACCCTATCGGCCAAGTGCGAATCGACGAGATCATTATTATAGTCAAGCAATATATGCGATTGTTGAAAAATCATTATTACTGTAATCAACATTACTGATTTATTACAGTAATAATTTCTTTATCGGGATCGCATCTATTGTTTAGACTATAATAATGATCTCATCGATTCGCGCTTGGCCGATAGTGTTTCACACATTACAGCCTCGAGATTACAGAAAACACTAAAATTTCAGTGATGCACTTGCAACCGTTATGTATTGAGTATTGGCAGGACCTTGGATTGCTTGGTTTCGAGATTGTGCATGGGGACAAGCCAAAAGCCTGGATCCTTTTCTGTGGTAATCTTGCTTCTTTCATGTTTCGTGTCGCATTTTGAATAGCTCAGTAAAACTTTTTTTTGTGACAGCTGTTCTAACAGATCTTCCCAATCTTCACCGATTTCATTATCTAGATGTTTTCAGAATGTTATCAAAAGATATAAAATATATGTATCAAAACTTGAGAAATTAGTTCAGTAACTATATCTCTTTAATTTAATGAATACATGAAGACGCTTATCCTAGTTACACAGTTATGTAAAAGTTGCATGTTGCACTATTTATAGAGCACTAGTTATTTCTTTCACTTGTCTGCTTCTTTTATTTGTTGTATAAAATATCTCCAAATTCAAAGGTTTGCTGAAATTACACCCATATTCAGCAAAAAGTTGACTGTTTGGTGACCCTGACATTGACTTACATGTACATACTAATTTAAGTTATCATGAAGAGATGGATATGGGATTAATGAGAGGAAAAGTACGAGAAATATGACTTTATAGAATATGGAAAATAGCATATATCAAATAAGTTGTATACAAAAAAAAAATGTAGTAGAATTTGGATATGGGATAAAAGGGAAAAGAAATTTTTGCACTGCTCTTTGATATTAGTGCTTCTTTAAACAAACTTCAACATTAAATAACATCACGGAGTGTACAATTCAAAATAACTACATTATCAGTTTCCTCTCCGTCAATGCTAGTCACTGATGCCTTTGACACCGTAGGTTGCTTTCATTTTCATGATGATGCAATAATTATATAACGGCTGTATAGTGTCTGTTTTATCACAGAACTATGAGATAACATCAGGTGGGGACACAGCAGACAGGAGGGTAACTATTACAGATTATAAATTACATATGGCCCTTGTGTAGAAAAGCAAGGTTTAGAGCAAAAGTTGCTAAGATTTTAGACGGAAAACAAATTTACAGGCCTTACCCGTCAACAACATAAAAATTAAGAGGAATAAAAAATATCAGATTAATGTAGTAAATGGTAAGGATTCGATGTCATTCTTTTTTTTTAATTCGTATACACATTTATCATATTAACGTATTTCCCTGCAAGAATATACAAAGTTTATTTGACTCCACATTCTGATAATATAAAATAGAAGTACTCTATTCTCAGTTTTTAGTTTTGTAAAATTGTGAATGTCATCTACGCTATGCACTAAATCATGAATAAAATCATTTACCTACCGCATCTTTGTGTATGAAGAATTGGTCTCTGAATCTACAGTGCATATCTATCAGAAATGGTGCTGATAGCTTCGTCATATCTCAAAATACATCGTCAAATTTGAAGACAGGGAGAAAAATATCTTACAGCTGGAAAAATCTTTTGCTGTCACACTACCAGGAACAAAGCGTAGTACACATTTATAAAGATAGAAGTGATCAAAATGGTGAAGCATAGCGCTAAAACATGTGATACGCAACCAAGTAAACGATAACCATTTAGAAAAAAAAATGTCTGATTGGAGCTTGTTTGTGTTTGTTCTAGTTTTTATACTGGCCTTTCGTTTACCAGTGTAGTATTAATCATCACCATAAACCACATTTAGTCGAAGCAAACAGGACAAACTAAAAGAAAAATAGTAACTCATGTGAGTAGTAAGCAATGAAATGGCCAAAGACGCAAGTTAGCTCTAATCCGTACAGATCAAATGCAAGAATATATTTATAATTGTTTGCTACACAATATGAAAGGATATAGAGTAAATATACATGAGAAAAAGTCTCTGCAAATACATGGTAGAAGTTATCAATGGAACAACGCCTTTATTGAATGTTCTTTATCTGGTCTAAGTCGTAAAGCCTAATGGACAAATCCGCTGAAATTGTAAGTGGTCCTTTTTAACAAAAGATTTATAGAAATTTCCATCTCAGCAATGAGTCATGGAATTCATTAGGCGTAACATATGTCAAAATAAAAACCTCAAAGTTCCATGTAGAGTATTATACGAAAGGATATGGAGTAAATGAACATGAGACCATACACATATGTTCTCTCCTTGCAACTTCAATAATTTTAATGAGCTGTATGGCCATTTCGGAAATTAATTCGGAAATTTATTAAGAAATCCATAATTTAGGTATTCCGTAACTTTACCGGTAACAGGTCAAAAGGCAAAATTTTACCTTAGGACCAAAATTTCAGCAAATGTTGATCACTGAAGCAGTCTTTTTACCAAAATATCGGCTGGCATGTTTCGAGGAGGTCACTATTTTTAAATAAAAATCACAATTTGACATAAAATGTCTGCCGGAGCACTTTTCTCTATGACATATGTCCTATATGAATTGTACTTGTGAATGGCGTGGAGAAAATTAAATCATAAATATTCTTGACATTTTAAAATATTGAATTGTGTATGGTAAATAGAAAATAATAATAAATCAAGATTACATTTAGATTATAATTTATGATTTGCGATAGTAATTTCGGAAAAGCAATGTATGATTGCCAGCTTGATCAACCTGTTTGGGATTGACAAAAATCATCAATCCCTCGCCATCTTCAATCTTTATTACATACTGGCTGTAGAAAAAAAGTAAAGTGAGAGAAAAAATGTAAATGTTCTGCCAAGACAAAAAAAAAAGGCGAACTTAGAATTTGACTATCGGAAACATTTGAATGAAACAGTAAAGTACTACTATACTATTATTAAGACTATCTCAAAAATCCAGCAGTCGTGGCTAAAAAGGGTTTTAAAGGAATTAGAGAATTTAAGTATCTATTGTGTAAGTACTGAAAGCAAGAAATCTAGGAAATTTTGAACAAAAGAATTTGGAGTTTGATGATCTATTTAGTACTGAATCTAGGAAATTTTGGGTAAAACATTAAAATAAACAAGACAGTACAAAACATACGCCCTGAAAACACAACTCCAACCTGTAATACAAGCAGCTTCCTGTTATCTTCTATTATCACAAGTAAAAATTCAACTTGAAGAATTAATGTTCTATATTGCGCAGCTGTCATGTCTAAGAATGTCATTTTTCAATGCTTTGTATAACGGAAAACTCGTGAAAGCATGCTAATTTCTAACAACAACATTGTTCCCTTAGAATTAGACTAAAAACTCGCGAAAGCATGCTAATTTCTAACAACAACATTGTTCCCTTAGAATTAGACTAATAAGCCAAACTACGATAAAATTGAAAATTGAACAACGAATTCAAAATTAATGATAGAGATATTAAAGAAAGTAGCATATTAATAGTGTTTATCAGAAGAAAGTAAAGTAGCCGAAATTATTGCTGCCTCTGGCTAACCTACTTGTTCGTGAAGAGGAGAGGACAGTACGTTTATCTGAACTTTCCAAGAGAAAAGTTCTACATACCGTGACTGTTTTCCTTTTTCTCCACAATACCTGAGGCTGAACGGAAGGTTGTCTACGAGCAGGAAAACCCATATCCGCAGCCAATAGGCACACCGGCCTACGATCATTATATAACGCTTGTCAACCTTTGATTTAGATAAAATTCCAGCTAAAAGAAGTCTTTAACCATGACTGGAAATTTAGCCTGGTTATGAAAATACTCATTATCCGACAACATAAAAGGATTAGCTGTAATTTTATCCAAAAAAGATAGCAGAAGCCTGATAGAATATGAACCAGAAGCCTGACAGAATATGAACCAGAAGCCTGATAGAATATGAACCAGAAGCCTGATAGAATATGAACCAGCCAATTAAGGAATAATGTGGGCGAGACAATTTGATCATCTGTGAAAATGTTGCAATCATACATATTTATGCACAAACTAACGATTCCAGTGAAGGAAAATAACATTTTCCTTGTAAATTAAAACTTAAAAAAAAAACTTGCCAAAGAGAGACAGTTTTTGAAGACAATATGCAAAAATCATTCGTAATGACAGAAATAACAAGAAAAGTGTAAGATAATGGATATGCAATTTGTGGTTAAATAAGTTGTTGAATGTTTTTAAGCAAAATGAATTAGTTATAGGATGTAAATGTTTTCCCTCATTAAACATCCACACACCAAGTTTGGAATCACCAGATGGAAGAATAGTAATCAAGTTAAATACATAATACTATCTATATTAACGATAAAAAGTTCACTTTTGGATGGAAGAACAGTTTCAAAAGGCAAAGACAAGAGAACAAGTGAAAAATACAAATAAACACAAAAAGCTTGATAGAAAAAACAAACAAATCTCGATATAGAGGCTAAAGCATCTTGCAGAATGATAAAAGAATATAAAGTCACCCTTAATATAGTTTCAGAAGCAAAAAAGATTCAGGAAATTTAAACATTACAGCATATCAACAGGAACATGTGCATTTCAGTACAGGTTACGGACATATAATTCTGATCACAGAGATCATTTCATCTATCTTCTCGGATAAAATCACATCACTTTGGTACAATGGACAGAACTTGACATACAAAAGGGCAATCAAACATATGAAACGAAGAAAGCCTTACTATCACGTAAAAAAAAGGCTTTGAAATATGGAGATACGATCTGTGGTTTTCTGTGCAAATACTGAGCAACATCTCAACTGAAAGAATACTAAATTTTCAAAATCTGACAGCCAGCTTAGGTAACAAATCACGGAAGAAAAAAATCAGGAAACACCAGAACAAGAAATGAAAAGAAAAGAACGACAATGGATGGATGACACAGCGCAAGGAACAGAAGCATTGGACTGTGACAAACAAGTACACAGAAATATAGGGCGACCACTGAATAAAGAGTGAGAGTATTGGCAAGCTATGGATATACGCAAAGCAAACATTCCCAAATATTAAAAGGCTGGAAAGAAATAAATCAGTACTTAAAAGAAAAAAAAAGAAACCTTGATCTATTCTGGACTAATGAAGTCGTTGAAGCAAGCAATTCGAATTAAAAATTATGATCACATGAATTCTGAAGACAGTGAAATCGGATGGTTCCACAAGGAAACGCCTACTGCTTTTCATTCACTACTTGTCAATGATAATAGGTAAAAATCAAAGAAATTGATAAGTAGTAAGACCGATAAGTAATGTGAGAACACACCATACTTGATCATCTAAAATGTCAATCATTCAGAAGTTGGAAGACATTATATTATACTTATATCAACCAACTCATGATGACCATCATGAAATTTGCAGAAAATTTTATAAACCCCTGAAATAAGGTTTCTGTTAAATGATACATATCTCGCACTGGGAGGATAAGATAGCGTAGTGTATCAATTTAGGTATACATATCAGGAAACTAAGAAGTATTGTACAAAACCTTTAGATCAGAACTAGACATCAGAGCTGCAGAATAAATGAAATATGTGCATGACTACGTCTATTGCCATGAACAAAACCATAGAGGTCAGAGGCTAAGCCTGTTCTGACCACAAAAGAAAATGCTTCTTGTGGCAAAGCATTATGCAATTGCTTCAATAACTATAACCTCTTGTCTGTTTTCTTATGATTTCTTTAGACACTTAAAAGATATTATTTAATTATAAAATCTCAACATCTCTATATATCTTGCATAGCTCTGTCCTTAGCTGATTTTTTTGGCTTTCCTATTTAGATTCTATTGGTAATTTGTCCTCTTTCTGATTTTACACATGTTAAGGTATATGGATTTCCAAGTGCTGAAGAGACATAAGTTGTCGAAATGCGCATAGGCAGAAATTAAATTTACATTTACTTCGGTATTTTGTTATCTATTTCAGACCCCACCCTCAAACAAGGCTAGACACGAATTTTATCTTTTTTAGGTTTGAGTTTGCTTAAAAGAAATTTATTTTTCATATGCTACTCTAAATTTCATGTTTTAGTGCTGTTTCTAATTTAATGAAATGCAACCCTATCCATAACACACTATTTAAGGTAGTACGGGAGTTTAAAATCGCGCACCATTGCGCATGTGACAAAAAATGGAATTCACTATGGGAACCATTTCCAATGTCTTGCAATAGATAAGTTCGATGAAATATGCCATTTTTATTGCGTAACCATGCAGAATATTGAACCTTTCAGCCTACTCCAGTTCAATTAAGGGGAGATAATTTGCATAGAAATAATAGAAAAAAAAATTGTTTTTTCGGGATTTATTCAAAAATAAGTTCGGTGACCCACAATTTTTTTTTTCATGGAAATTGAAGGACAGTATATTATCTATCAATTTGCCAAATTTCAAAAAATTCTATCTGATGTAACCAAAATAATTTAAAATGTTGTTAGAATTTGCTAATTTCCCTATTATTTCAACCAAAATAGCAGAATTTTACATTTTATATTTCATTCTTATATGGCCGGTGACCCCATATTTTTATTTTATTTTTCGTATGCTCTAATAACAAAGGGTATATCATGACAATGTCAGAAAATTCTATCTGACAAATTTGTAGACCCCGTACTACCTTACGACACTTTTCTAAAATTATTACATCGGGATAACTACCGAAAATAAAAATAACTTACGCATTTTCGGTTCTGATAGCAATGTTTACTCAAAATTAATGAAACGACCCTACATATACTATTCCTCAATTAGTTTCAAAAGGAAAAGGTTAAAATATGTTTCCCCGTGGTCAATGTTTAATTACTATTTTTCTGTTTCTGGACATGTTCGTTACTAACTAAAATGAATAAGCATTCTTTGTTAATGATCTACCATGCGTCATTCCAGAACAGTTTGGTTCAATTTTTTTTTCAACTTCCCATAGTTCAAATATTTACCATGTTTTTGTCGGAAATGTCTATCCATATAACAAAAAGAAAAATGACACCAACGGCTTCAGAAGAAACGGCAAAGGAACGTTTTCCATTGATTGCAATGCATACCTAAGGTATGTTCAATATATGTTCCATCTTACTGGTCTTATTGTTGTCGCATCGGAAGAATCTTTATAAAGGACGTCTATTACTTTTGCAGTTTTTTGTTAAATTTGCTCTAGTAATATCAGGGATTATCAAACTTAAATGTTGACAATGCTCGAACCTTTACTTCGATGAAACAAGGAATGATTTTCAATTAGCAGTATTTAAAAAAAGACCTTCCATACATCATTCCTGCACAATTCAATTCAGTTTGATTCAGCATTTTGAAAAGGATATGATTAAAATGTGAATGGGCAACGGATCTACGCAGAGGTATGACTATAGCTCACACCAATCCTACAAGTCGGGCAAGTTAAACAAGAAGTATCATCGACATGCAGCATTGTATTGGATTTATGCTAATTTCTAATAAAACAAATAAGCGGTGGGAAAAGTATTGTATATCATACATCATTTAAACTATGGAAGGAAAAGACAGTAAACACGCCAAGTAAATGTTTCTCATATGCCAAATTTCATGTTAAAATATATGAACTAGAAATTTGGCAGAAGAGAACCAATGTCCCATTCATCAATGTAAAGTTCTGTTTGTGAAATCTACATCTTGTGCCAATTAGTTCATTAAGAGTTTTACATCATATTCAACCGTTGACTTAATCTTTAATTTTTAACTCCTATTTAAATTCAGTCAATCGAACATTAAGGACACCAGTTAAAATATATTTGCACCGCCTAAAAACTACAGAATTAACACGTGACAGATGGCTAAGGGAATATTTTTTCAGTAGGGAGGATGATTGATTACTTGTATATATATACTAGTAAATTTAATACAATTCAGATATGTATCTGTAGGGTATCCATATACATGGAGCTTTTGCATTGTCCGTTGGTGATTTTTGCAGTTGGGTGACCACTTTGCTTGCCCTTCTGCTTCAATCACGAGGTAGTTCCATTGATATCTTGTCTTAAAATATTGAATTAATTTCATTTATAAAACTGACTATTATTTATCATTTTAATTTTAATTTGTGTATAGATGAAAATACTCCCCCAAGTTCATATATTAGATACTAATAGATGTTCCTTTCTTTCCTGAGGTGTGCCTGAGGTTTATTTGTTTATTTATTTATTCATTTATTTATATTTATATAAACTTCAAAATGAACAAAGTAAATAGCACACAAAACAACAGTTGATATTTCGAGACCTGTCCGTCTCTTCTTCAAAACACAATAAAAATGTAAAAACAATCAAACCAAATCTATTTACAAAGATTAAACTACGAATGTTTATACAAAATATCGAGAGCTACATGTTGGATGCTGTTGTTTACAGATGTAATATGAGAAGGGAAAAAAGAATTTTGTCAGTATCTGTACTTCGATTTTATAAACAATACACTTAAAAAATAGTGTTTAACGCCAAATGAGCAAAACTTCAGCCATGTCAGGACGAGTAAAAATGGGTAGGGGCAGGAAATTTAGCCAAAGTATATTTTATTTTTTCAAATTTTTATATTCAAACTGGATTTCAGCTTTTCTATCCAGAACTTTTTTAGCCTGCCTCTGTGTGTCTGTCCACGATCGATTTTGGTCAATTGGTACTCCAGTCATGACCGGTGGAATTGAAATGTAATGCAGTGGCCTGTGATCTTTCCTTTTTCCGAATGTGGTCACGGTGCAGGTTATACTAATGTTGAGTGAATTTTTCGTTTCACCGACATGCTGTTGTTGGCAAACAGAGCAAGTGATGAGATAGATGACATTATCTGACTTGCAGGATAAATTGGTAAATATTTTATAGGACTAGCCTGTTGCTGTGCTTTTGATTATTTTAGTTGTTGAGCTATACTTGCACAGAAGGCAACGCCTGTCGCGACATGTTGTAAAATTATCTGTTTCAGGTGATGGTAATTTGGCTCTTACGAGAATGTCCTTCAGATTTTTAGGACGACGAAATGATACTAGAGGAGGTTCTGGAAAAAGGGCTTTCATTTTGGGTGATGCATGTAGAATTGGCATATATTCACGGGTTATAGCTGACAAATGAGGTAACTGTGGATGGAAAGTAGTAACTAGTGGCGTCCGCAAATTTTCTTCTTTCTTTGCCGATAATCTAGCAATTCGGATCGGTCAATCGAACAGACCTTTTGTCCAGTTGTTCTGACATGCTTTTCGATCTTGGGTAAGTTCTCTGCTCCTCTGTTTAAATGTTTCTTCTTGCGAACAGATCCTACGTATTCGGGTTGAAAGTCCATATGGGATGGCATTTACACAGTGTCTAGGATGGCAGCTACTGGGGAGCAAGTATGCATGCGAATCTGTCGCTTTAGTATGCAAATCAAAATGTATTTGACCATCGACGAGTGTTGAGGTCGTATCAAGGAATACATTTGTAGTTTCAGATATACTGACTGTAAATTTTATAGAAGGGTGATAATTATTGATGAATTCTATAAATTGTCCAGGTGTTCTCTGGTATCAGACCATTTCATTTCGATGTCATCAATGAAGCGTAACCAGCTGTAAGGTTTATATGGTGCGTCTTGGAGCATATGTTTTTCTAAGTCTCCCATGAATATGTTGGCATATGATGGTGCAACTCGAGTAGCCATGGCTGTCCCATTAACCTGAAGAAACGACGAGAATTTTCTTCAGGTTAATGGGACAGCCATGGGTACTCGAGAAGTATAGCTCAACAACTAAAATATTTAAAAGCACAGCAACAGGCTAGTCCTATAAAATATTTACCAATTTATCCTGCAAGTCAGATAATGTCATCTATCTCATCACTTGCTCTGTTTGCCAACAACAGTATGTCGGTGAAACGAAAAATTAACTCAACCTTCGTATTAACTTGCATCGTGACCACATTCGGAAAAAGGAAAGATCACAGGCCACTGCATTACATTTCAATTCCACCGGTCATGACTGGAAACATATGCAAGTAGTACCAATTGACCAAAATCGATCGTGGACAGAACACAGAGGCAGGCTAAAAAAGTTCTGGATAGAAAAGCTGAAATCCAGTTTGAATATAAAAATTTGAAAAAATAAAATATACTTTGGCTAAATTTCCTGCCCCTACCCATTTTTTCTCGTCCTGACATGGCTGAAGTTTTGCTCATTTGGCGTTAAACACTATTTTTAAGTGTATTGTTTATAGAATCGAAGTACAGATACTGACAAAATTCTTTTTTCCCTTCTCATATTACATCTGTAAACAACAGCATCCAACATATAGCTCTCGATATTTTGTATAAACATTCGTAGTTTAGTCTTTGTAAATAGGTTTGGTTTGATTGTTTTTACTTTTTTATTGTGTTTTGAAGAAGAGACGGACAGGTCTCGAAATATCAACTGTTGTTTTGTGTGCTATTTACTTTGTTCATTTTGAAGTTTATAATCAGGTCACATTGTATGTATCCGATTGGATCTAGCACAACGGTAGTATTGGTGTTGTTGCTTTGTTTTAGGTTTTTTATACTTATATATATATATATAGTAGTATGTGCTAGTTAAATGTCATATTAATGTAATTTAAACTGTGTTGTGTCTATATGTTTTCATGCTCATGCCCCTTGTGGGCCCATTTTGGTGAATAAAGATTTCGATTCTATATGGTGTTTGATCCACATGAAGAAAAGACCATTTACAATAATTTCAGAAGAATCGCGTTTCTTGTCTACATTTGGTTCGAAATGTAAGTCCAACGATGATTGAAAATACTAAAAGGAGAAAATTGTATTAGCAGAGAATGATAGTATATATTTGTGTTGAGTATCACACAGATTCGATATGCTGTAATAAATTTGTTATTAGTATAAGTAATTAATTATCTTTCTTTCGCTTGAGCTTGGCGAATTAGGAAGAAATAGTACTGTATATGTGCACTGAAAGTCAAGCGAAGAGGTTGGAGATTTGTCACACGAAAACATTCCGCTTTTGTACAGATAGCCATACTTTAACTAAAATTGTTACCACGCCAAGCATATCACTTACTAACCAAGTGGCAAAAGTTACGGTCAACCAAGTGGCAAAACTTCAACTGTACAGAAGTCAAAGTTTACACCCCAAGCTTACATTCTAAAACGGATCTGCGATCGTTAAAAGTACACACTGTGTACAACTATAACCTTTCCCGTTTGAAATGTATACATTGTGTAGTCTTTTTAAGGTAACAGAATGTAGGCGTGGGTTGTAAAGCTTGACTTCGATTCATTGAAAGTTTTGCCACTTGGTTGAACTTTGCAATATATATCGTAACAATAAAACTTAAAATATGGTTTTTGGTGATTTTTCTATTTTGAAAAGTACTGTAAATGAAATATATAATTATACTGTTATACCTCTCTGTCAGAAAAAGTTAAAACATCAATTACAAAGGAACTTTTCTCAACGTACAAAAAAACATCCTCAAAACAAATGCGGAAGCACCAAATGGAAGAATGAAAAATTAAGACTACAAATTAACGATAAAAAATGATGGTCAGATGTAAAAAAATAAAATAGGAAAAATAATGAAACAAAGGAATAATACAAGTAGTGGACACCAAAAACTTGAGAAACTGAAAATCTTTATCTTGATAGAGAAACTGAAAATCTTGATCTTGATAGAGAAGATAAAACTCTTGCAGATTGAAAAGAATATGATAAAACCCTTAAGCATTCATAAGTTGAAAGGCTACACGCATCTACGATCGTGTTTACACTTGCTTTAATTTGTATCGATTTTATTTTAATCGTTCCAAAAAGGACATTACTACCTCTGGATGTGGACTTTTTAAGTCCGGTTGAAGATCGATCTAACCCGTTTACACTTTGCAAAGATCGATATTTTTAGAATCGATCTCACCAGAGATGGATCTAAAGAAAATTTCTAAATAATTGAAAAAAAATGAGCTTAGAAAAAATGGGGCGGGTGGGGATGAGAATCTTTTAATTAATTTGATGTGGTCTAACAGATATATATTTGCAAAACTTGGCAGCCAATTAAAGTAAAGGGCAAGCAAATATGGAAGGAACACATCCAGTATCATCAGAACAAGAATTAAATATTACAGACCGGCAAGGATTAGATAGCTCATCACACAAATCCCCAAACGTCACCAAACAAGCACTGGACTGGAACCCAATAGAATACAGATGAACAGGTGGTCACTATTTTGATGGAAGAGTGCGAGCATTGCCATGCAATGGATGTAAAAAACGAAAAAAGAATAGAAAAAGGTCAGGAACCAATGTAGAACAAAAAAGTAAGGGACTGACCATTTAACCTGAAGGGGGGGGGGGTTATGGTTTTTTTTCTGGACAGAAAATTTTTTGCACGCGTATCAACAAAATATTTTTTTTCAAAATTAACATTATTTTTTTGGGCAGAAAGCCTCATTCAGAAAATTTTTTTTTATCACCTTGGCAGCCAAAATATTTTTTTCACATAAAATCAGATCCAAAATATTTTTTTAGAAAAAAAACCATAGCCCCCCCCCCCCTTCAAGTTAAATGGTCGGTCCCTAATGAAATAGAAATACGACACCATGGACTATTATTGACTCACGAATTCGTTGTCAAGTGCAAGAATATTATCATATGAGTTTGTAGGGAGTGAGATAGAATGCGTCGACGGGGGAACCGTTTGCTGCACTACATGTGCATGAATAAAATTGATCAAAATCAAAGTCCGGTCAGTAAGTTGAGAGTACTTGATGCTTGATCTCGTAAAAAAATAACACGAAAATACCAACAAGTAAATTTACCATTAATAAAGATTGGAGACGTTACAATTTACTGATCAACCACCTCGTGATTGGGATCACAATTTGTGCAAAAAGTAAGTTTTTCAAGAATTTTACACATCCATCTTTTTGTCGGGCAACGGATGTCACTTAATTTTATGTTTGTCGACAATCCAGCATCCATGGTTAAACAAGAACATGGATGTTGCGTTGCTCGACATTAAGCAGTGCATTCCTACTTACTGTGAGGTATGAACACAGTTTATTGTGAACGCCTCATAGTGACTTCCAGATGTAGAACAACAATGAAAGCGTTGTTCCATTGCTTTTACCATGTTTGTAGAGATATTGTCTCCTTGTTAAATAAAGGGGTTATTTATGGTATGTAATATACTCATGTCATGGGGATGATAATCTAGCGTATTGTTATCAATTAAGATATATATCTAAATACCGAACCTACTGTAAATAAGTATTAGTAATAAAAACTAGGGGCTCAGAGACTGAGCCTGTATGGCTCATCTGACAAAAACTTCAATGTCATGTATGACCAAAAAATGATGTTATTTACCAATGGGGTCTAATGTTTAATCATGTTCTCCATTAGCACCAGTATTTTTTGTTCTATTAATTGAAATGAGTAAACTTTGCAAATGACCTGATATACACCAATCCAATACAGTAAGTTAAATCTTCTTCAATAGTTTCAAAGAAGATGATGAAAATTTGATTTTCCAATAAAGTCCAAGTAAAACCTACGTTCCGCTTTGGCCGCCGTGTTTTTTGTCAAATCATAACAAAATGAGCAATCTTTGCAAAGGACTTTTAGTTCATCATTTCTGTAAAGTTTGGTTAAATTTGCTTCAGTGGTTTCAGAGGAGAAGATGAAAATTGGATTTTCCCAAAGGGTCCAATGTTTAACCTATGTTCAGCGCTGGAGGCCATGTTTTTTATCGGATCGGTACAAAAATGAGCAATCTTTGTAAAGGACCTTAAGTACATCATTCCTGTAAAGTTTGGTTGAATTGACTTCAGTGGTTTCAGAGGAGAAGATGAAAATTGGATTTTCTTACAGGCTCCAATGTGAAACTATGTTCCGTGTTTTCGACCATGTTTTTTATCGGATCGGAACAAAATGAGCAATCATTGTAAAGGACCTTTAGTATATGATTCCTGTAAAGTTTGGTTGAATTTGCTTCAGCCGTTTTAGAGTAGAAGATGAAAATGTGATTTTTCCCATAGGGTCCAATGTAAACTCTTAAGTTCTGTGCTGGTGGCCATGTTTTTAACTGATCGGAATGAAATGAGAAATCTTTGTAAAGAACCTTTAATACATCATTCCTGTAAAGTTTGGTTGAATTTGCTTCAGCTGTCTCAGAGGACAAGATGAAAATGTGATTTTCCCATAGGGTCCAATGTTAAACTATGTTTCCGTTCTTGCGGCCATGTTTTTTATCAGATCGGTACGAAATGAGCAATCTTTGTAAAGGACTTTTAGTACATCATTGCTGTAAATTTTGGTTGAAATTGCTTCAGGGTTTTCAGAGTAGAAGATGAAAATGTGATTTTCCCATAGGGTCCAATGTCAAACTATGTTCACCGCTGGCGGCCATGTTTTTTAATCAGATCGGTACGAAATGTGCAATCCTGGTAAAGGACCTTTTGTATATCATTCCTGTAAAGTTTGGGTGAATTTGTTCCAACCATTTCAGAGGAGAACAGGAAAATGTGATTTTTCCTATAGGGTCCAATATTAAACCTAAGTTCCGCGCTGGCGGTCATGTTTTTTATCGGATCGGAACGAGATGAGCATTCTTTGTAAAGGACTCATTCCTGTAAAGTTTGGTTTCAGAGGAGAAGATAAAAATGTGAAAAGTTAACAGATGACAGACGGACGGACGCCAAGTGATGGCAAAAGCTCACAATGACCCTTTGGGTTAGGTGAGCTAATCAAAGCTCCGATGGAGCTGAATCTCGAAGCCCTAAATATCTACATGTGGCAAAACTTTGTAGTCATCCTACGTCTGCATGTATTAAGTTATTCCGTAATACGTGAAAATAATCGGATTGTGTGGTTTCGCATGTTGATTTCATTGCTATGAATATATGCAGTACACTGTCACAGGTAAACAAATGTTATTTTCATCTCCCAAATTACTGCGCGACAAGTTCGTTGATCCGAGACGCAATATAAAAAAAACGAGTAATGTGATAAACATGGATATTGTTTTCAATTTATTAAAACAACACTGTATTCAACTCAAGAAAATAAAGAATTATAACTTAAATACTAAATGTATACGATTTTGAAAGATACTTGCGCACTATATTTTATCGGAAGCACGAAGATCATCTTTTAGAGCTGTTAAAAGGCTTGAAGCCTCATGCGGGGCACGTGATTATTTCTTGCCATTTCAATATTTCTCCAGCCATTTCATGGCTTCGAGATAAAAATGATTATAAAATGAAAAACCTTATGACAAGAATCGGACATGGAAGCCTTAGAGTAATTGAAACGGGTGTCATGACTACGTATATTGCCATAACCGTAAACCTAGAGGTCAAAGGTCTAGTGTGCACTGATATCATAACAAAATGCTTCGAAGAAAAGCTTGAATACAATTTCTTCAGTAATGCTAATCTCGTGTCTGCTTTCTGATAAGCTCTTTAGNTTTCTTCATTTTATATCAACAATTTCAGAAGAGATAGTCAAGGAATATTTTTCTAGGCTACTATGCATAACTATGAGGAATGTTAATATATGTTCAATCTTACAGGTCATTTTTGTTGTCACATCGGCACAAAATATGAAATCTTAATAAAGCACCTTCAGAAACAAAATTGATTGTAACTTCAATATTCTATTATTTAGTACATATTACTCCTGTAAAGTTTGATTAAATCCATTTGAGTAGTATCATAGAATATCAAACTGAAAAGTTATCTATCACCGGGCAGAACAGAAAATTAATTAGCATTCTTTATAAAAAACCCACTTTGCAGTTTGATGCAGCATTTTCAAAAGAGAGGATAAAATCTGAAAAGGAACTGGGAGACGGATCGTCGCTAAATTATAGCGATAGCTCACCCTGAGCCTATGAGTCAGGCAAGCCAAAACGGGAAGCATACCAATGTCATGCATCATCATGTTAAGTTACATGTTATTTATAGGACTGTTGCTCATTTTTGACTTAGTAAATTAGCACTCAGTAAAGTGTAAAAGGAACCTGTACTATGATCTTACATTTAATATAATATTTGAAAGGAAAGAAGAAAACAAACAAAATAAATGTTTCGCATATGCCAAAATTCACAATTAGAATTAAAATTTGGCAGGCAGAAGTGAACCAATATCCAATATTAAACAATGTCCAGTTCGGTTTTTAAAATCTTCGTCTTGTGCCAATAACTTCATTAACAGTTTAATTTACATCATTTTCAACATCTGACGTATTCTATCACATATATTATCCCAAACGCACATGAACCAAGTTTTTGTTGTATTTGCAACTCCCGAAACATACAGAATTCAAGTGTTGCAGAACGGCCTACTCTTCGTTAGAAAAACTCACTCATTAGGGAGGATGGCTATTAACTTGGAGATGTTAGGTAAATATACATTCAGAAGTGACCATTTATATTATGTGCCAAGAAACGTGCTTCCTGTTACACTTGGCTCCAAAACCCAAAGACCCAAACGGCGGCCGGATTTATTAAAGAAGAAAAAAATATGATAACGTGAATAATAGCACATTTTGTGTTGATAGTCACACATAGTGTAAAATTGTTCCATGGGTGTGGAAAGTGTTACCTAGGAAACATTTCATTTTTTGTAAAGTTTATCTTGCTCTGCGGTAATACAATTTTTTTTTACCATGCCTAAAATATCAAATATTTTTGCAATGAAGTTGGTCATATTTACTAATGGCGAGAGTAACTTGTGCAATCATCTGCAAGTGGTTAAGAGAATTGAGTGAATTGATTGCAACCTAAAATTATACTTTTACACCACAACCAGAATAAGTTGAAAAATCAATTTAAAAATGACTTTTTCAATGTGCATTAAAACATCCACAAAATGTGTTTGGAATCGCCAGATGTAAGAATGAAAAATCAAATAGACTACATATCAATGATAAAAAACATGATCATTTTAAGGAAAGACCAAAACAAGAGCACAAAGTAACAGTACTTGGAAATACTGAACATCAAAATATTGATAGATAAGCTGAACAATTGTGTTAGAGGAAGTAAAAAGTTTTTCAAAATAACAAGCAACCATTTTGAGTTTAAAAGGCTTAAGCAGAAAGGCTGCATGTATCGATGACATCAAATCCTTCTTCGACACACTGCCTTTAATCAAATATTCGTTTCTTGCTTGTTTATTGCATTTGGTATTTGTTTGCAAATTCCACTAGTAAATAACAATATAACTAACAACCAATATAAATGGCAGAATTTGGCCACAGTAAAATTTGCGTGGACACGAAGAAGAAGATTCCAGACCACCACCGATAATACTAAGAGTTCTTTGGCAAACCTGGGCTTCGCTGGTATTGCAACGAAAGCTACAATCCTCTATGGAACTTAGAGAGATCAACGGGACCACGAACCCCATACGCCGCAAATATTCCAAAATCCGAACTCTCTGGTTTATTCAGAGATGTCCAACCCCTGTTCCGAATCGGTACCGATTCAGGAACTCGCTGGATGTTCAATTTTTCAAAGAAGGCACCGGGCTACCTAGGGTAGATTGTTATTACATTTTGTAGGTATCCGGATCCCTGTGAAACCACAGGAGATAAACACCGAAATATAAGAGAACGTACAATATTGGTCCGACATGACCCGCCTTCATCTTGCCATATCCCGCCAAATGAGTGGAGAATCCACTCACCGCCACGCAAACCCATATGCAATTTAAAATTATACTACAAAATAAAGGCAGGAAAAGACGGGCATGAGGCTTGTAATTAGAAAAATAAAATTTTTGAACAAATTTAATATTTTGTCCGAAAACTGGTACGACTATTAAAGTCACTCTGACGGAAATACATGAAGTACTCGAGTGCACCTTGAATGTTATTTAAGTAAATGTCATTACCAAGATTTGATAAGTGTGTACCATCATATATATATAGATTCTTCTCAGTAGCACGTATATTTTGGTGCCTAATAACAGAGCCGCCGAAGCTCAATAACAAATTTTTAACCAAAAGATTCAACGGGGATTAATTCCGGAAAAAGTGGTATAAATAAACTCAATTAATTAAATCAGTTTATCCTTGAACGATAAACTTTAATATGTTAAGGGTAAAACTAAAAGTCTGAAAAAACATCATTTCATCCACCCTGAAAAACCAACTGCTTTGTAAAAAGGGTCAAAGTTTGACAGTCTAAACTTGAAATCAAGCCTTACAATCCAATAAGTATTATTAGGTAGATATTCCACCTTTAAAACTTTAATTTACAATGACAATACTATAAACAATATCCCAATTGGAAGAATAGTAACAGAGTACAGAATTCATCAACAAAGCATCCGACATATTTGCAAAATATAACAGGCATAAAGGAACAAACAACAAACTATGGAAAGAGCATATCAAGGGACATCAGAACAAAAAATGAAAAAAAAGAACGACATGCAAAGAATGGATGATATGCAAAAAATGGATATCACTTTAGTAGTGAAACGTGTCACCCTAGACCACCTTTTTTCCATAGGGTCAATGTTAAATTTTTCATTAGTTTGTTGTGCACCCAACCGTGACTAATTAGCTCTTCATTTTCTTATGCTGTCGGTATCCATTTTCTTTGACATATCCGTAACCCTACTTCCAAGCGTCACGAATGTAGAGCACAATGAGCGTAGCGAAATGGTGTGAGAGTGGTGGAACGCTTGGGGTGGGGCAACTCAGGTTCAGTCTTTCTTTTTGTCAGTCTAACCCATACATCTTACTATTGGTTTATCCTGCTTTATGTTCTTTTCTTGTGTTGTATTTCAATTCAGTCATTTTTTATCTTTTTTTGTCCAGTACTTCAATCTTTTCTATGTATTTTCTGTACTTGTGTTTAACATATAACTTTAACCCAACCGTTGCATTGGTATCGATTTATTTTTTGTGATACCCTTTACCCTTTGTCTTTTGTCTCAGTTATCTCCCTTTGTTTTGTCTACTCTCTAGTCCATGTTTTGTTTTGTCCTTACGTCACCCCTACTAGTATATCTTTTTTTTTATTGTTATCCATTTTTATTGTTTTGTATAATTGTTGATTTGTGGTGCATTTCCATTTATTGTTTCCTGTATCCATATACTTTTCAATTAGGCAATAAATAATCAGCTAAATTACATATATATTTTATTTTCCCCGTCATAAAGCAGTCATGGATTAGGGAATGAGGACTTGGAGGTTCCTTAAAAAATAATAAAAAAAAAATTAAAAAAAAATATTTTACTTTTTCTCTCCTCCTCTCCCTTTAAGGCCCAATCCTCCTCTAAAATTCCCGAGACGAGCACGCGAGAAGTACGAGCAGCGAAATGAGCACACGAGCAGTGAAAACGAGCAGCGTGAGCATGCCTTTAAACAGCGAATTTGTCACTTTTCACACCGCACAGCGGCAGCAGCAGCAGCAGCAGCGATATTCCCGATATG